>PVLC010031607.1:0-18525 GCA_004027655.1 Graphiurus murinus
TCTGCTGACGTCAGCTCCTTCTGAAATTGACAGACCAGAAGCAGGCACCAGTCTCTTTGCTCACACTCACACCTGCAGGGTATGCACACACGCCGCACTCTCTCAAGAAACCTCTCACCAGGCTCTAGATGATAGGGCTGGAGGAGGCTTCAGATTCTGCAGCTCAGAAGTCTTGAGTTGTGTGAAGCATTCTGAGAACTAAGCCAACTCCATCTCTCAAATTCCTCGCTTTCTTATGCGTCCACCTCAGTGGCGTCTTTCACACGGTTACTGATTTTGTGCACATTACAGATGGTCTCAAGGTAATCTGTCTTTCTTGGTCCCTGTAGAGGATACTTCTAAGGCAATGCAAAAAGTCTCATTCTATTATTCTAGTAAACATAATAATTATAAATGTCAACCCCTATAATTTGCTATCCGTTTCTTTATACTACTAGTAACCAAATTTTAAGTGTGTACCTTTAACTTTTAACTCTTTTTTTTTTTTTGGCTTCAATTTTCTTATATGCAAAAAGAATCTCCTTTGTGTCCACTCTTAGTTTCTTCTACCAACTCAGAACCTTTGAGAACTGACCACAATCAAGTTAGAACTGGCATTCCTCAGTGAAAGCTGCCTGGAAATTTTAAGGCCACGTGTAATTCTCATCCATGCCTATGGATTGGCATTATCTTGAAGTGATCTCAGTAAAGAGTTTTTCTCTATTTTGGCATGCACTTGAGTTCTCACTATGCCTCAACCAAGATAAACATTAAAATATAAACAATGCATAAGTCAGCATACCTAGCAATAAAAAGAAATGCTTACAGATTAAGTGTATCATTTTCTTGAAAAAATACATACTTAAAGATTAAACAGCTGGGCGTGGTGGCGCACGCTGGTAATCCCAGCATTCGGGAGGCTGAGACCGGAGGATCTGGGTTCGCGGCCAGCCTCAGCTACCTAGTGAGGCACTCCGCAACTTCAACTTTCAAAATAAAGAATAAAAAATAGGGCTGGGGGTATAGCTCGGAGGTAGAAGGCCCCTGAGTTCAATCTCGAGTACCACACACACACAAAAAAAAAGGATTAAACAGCAGCTTTTATTTTTTAGTTACTTATAATAGCTGTGAAGTGGCATACTGTGTGTGTGTGTGTGTGTGTGTGTGTGTGTGTGTGTTACTGAGAACTGAACCTGAACCCAGGGGCATGCTACCTCTGAGCTTACTATATCTTCAGCCCTATTTTATTTTATTATTTTATTTTAAAACAGGGTCCAGCTAAGTTACTACATCCTGGACTGGAACCTGTAATCCACCTGTCTCAGCCTCCCAAGTACTGGAATTACAGATGGGACCAACCACACTCAGCTTAACATCAGCTTTTTTTTTTTTTTTTTTTTTTTTTTTTTTTTTTTTTTTTTACCGTACTGGGGTCGGACTCAGGGGCATTCTACCTCTGAGCTATACCCTCAGCCCTATTTTTTATTCTTTATTTGAAACAGAGTCTCATTAAGTTGCGGAGTGCCTCACTAGGTAGCTGAGGCTGGCCAAAAACCCGGATCCTCTGGTCTCAGCCTCCCAAATGCTGAGATTACAAGCGCGCACCACCACTGATGCCCGGTTTAGCATCAGTTTTTAAAACCCATGTTGATGAGCATTTTGGAGACCCTGAAGCAACCTTCTTTATGGCATTTCTAGTTAAGCAGAGAAGTAGTAAAAGTCTGTGACATTTAATTGGGTTCCTTTGCCATGGAATCACCACCGTAGACTTTTCAATGTGAATGGTTAATCACTGCCTTAGGCAGTCATATTTTATTACCTCAAATTTGAAATGAATTCTAATGAGGGCTCAGGAAATAGCTTTAGAGAATTTTGACAGAGTTGATGAGAGAAGAGAAAAAAGGAAGTTCATGATAAATAATACATCATTTTCAGACCTTCTTTTTGGTACTCAGTATTAAATTCAGGGGCATTCTACCTCTGAGCTACACCCCCCAGCCCTATTTTAATTTTTAGTTTGAAACAGGCTCTCACTAACTTGCTAAGGTTGGCCTTGAACCAGTGACCTTCTTATCTCAGCCTCCCAAGTACTGGGAATACAGGTGTGCACCACCACACCTAGCTCATAGACTTTTCTCTCTAAAATAATCTGAAAGAACTAGGACCTTAAGCTGGGAATACATGAGAAAGGAATTTGGATTATTTATTTTTATACACTGGCCTACTACTCACAGTGATCATAGTTTTTAGAGGGATTTCTTCTATATTGATCAATCTGATCCAGACAGAATTTACATGTTTCCCTACAGTGATTCAGTGACTTCATCTTAACAAACACAACAAGCACAAACTTGCTAGGAAAGTGTGAAGCCTTCCTTCAGTTCAACTTATTTCTTTCTCTGGTTTTCATTAGAGTAGGGGAACAAAAGTTCTAACATAAACAAGCAGAATATTGATTCAAGTTTTGGAAATGAGAATTGGGATTGCAGATCACCTAGACTGAAATAAACTAAATAGTGTGAAATATTGTCCTCATCAGAGGAATGAGTCAGGTTTTTCTTAAGAAACAGGGCCCCAGTGGAGAATGCCATAATATGAAGTTCACAGAACATATATGGCCACTATCCTCCTTTAATAATAAAGTCTACTTGAGCCAAGTAGAAAAAAGGAAACTCATGGAAACAGAGAGCTGACTTAATTATTGCTTATTGGAGAAGCCATTTTTTTGCAAAATTGTGCTTCCTGAGTCTGAAATTTAGTTCACCATTGCTGGACAAAACTATTTCCTTTTCTTTTGAAAATGTGTACAATAAAGATATCCCAAGTTATGGCAAGAGATGATGAAATATGAGAGTTTAAATTTAACCAAAGGCCATGCTCTGAAATTCTTGGTAAATCTCTAGACATATGTGACAATTTCTAAACAGAAATGTAGCTGCCTTTGAGACATTTTGCACTCCTATGTTCTCTAATACAATCTATGTAAATATCTCGAAGAGAGAATTTGATGCAGGGAATTAGGTGCAAACATGCAAGAAGAGCTAGAAAATCAAAAGCATAGAGGGCAAACCATAGGAAGGCTGATACACAGAGATGAAAGTCTGCTGTTTCTGATGAGCTGGAGCCATGTGTTTATGCTTGTCCTTGCACCTTTGGTGATGCTTTCCTGGTTGGTTCTGGATCTACCTGAATGGCCACCTTGATCAGTGATTAAATCACTGCCAATATTCTTATTGCTGCTAATAGTGTGGCCATTAAAGGGATGTCACCTCTACTGTTGGCAAAAACTACATCAGAACACTCAACAAAGGGGAAGCCACTTCTCTTTCTCCTGCTCTCCATTCTTCCACTAGTTCCTACCTCTGGTAGAATATAACCTGAAGTTGGCTGCATGACAGCTTGGAAAATACAGTTCTCAGTCCAACAAAGCCCCCTATAATATATGGCAACATATAAAGGAATGAGAATAGGAGCAAAGACAAATGTCGGGCATTCAATCTATGCAATGGAATGCAGAAATCAGACTTGTGAGGCTATAAAAATAAGTGGTAGAGATAAAGAAAAATAAGATGAGAATATTAATTCATCTTGAATATGCTGGCAATTCATGAGAGAGCTTTGGAGCAGTAATTTTACTTCTAGAATGACTGGTAAATTTGTGGTTTGAGCCTTACTGATTAAAAAAAAATACCCTATAGTTTAATTTAAAGAACTACTTATATTTCTTAGCATGCTTTCTGATTTTGGTTCATGAAGGTTTATGTTTGTTTCTCATTTTGTCTTCTTTTTTTCTTTTCTTTTTAAAAATACTTTTATCAGTATAATGTAATTATTCTTAGCACATATATGTTTAAGTAACCATTTCAGTTAGGGCTGGCATTTCACAACTAAAGCAGGTACATTATCAGCTACAGGATATACAATATAGTCTGAATTTTGCCTTCAAGAGTTTTTTGAACTATGTAGCTAGGACAGAAGATCTACAGATGTCTAAACAACAAGTTTTTGTTTGTTTGTTTGTTTGTTTTTACCAAAACTATGTCTAAAGACTAGTCTAAAAGGATTAATTTACTAAAATATTTTTAAAGAATAAGAGCATATGAATAATCATATTAAATAATAACAATAGTTAACATTTATTAACCATTTACTGATATCCAAATAGTCATATGGGGAGAGAGGTACCAGGGATTGAACCCAGGGACATTCTCTCTCTGTTACACCCCAGCCCTATTTTATTTTATTTTTTGGAAACAAGATCTCCCTAAGTTGCTGAAGAACTTGCTAAATTGCTAAGGCTGGCCTCAAAACTATGATCTCCCTGTCTCAGCTTCCCAAGTACTAGGATTTCAGGTGTGTAGCACCATGTCTGGCTCCAGATAATTTTTCACAGTCAGTATAAGTATAATTTTATTTAATCCTTACAAAAACTCTACAGATGCTACTAATACATATAGTTATTACTATAAATATAGGTACAGATGGTAAATATAGAAGCACAGAAAATTAAGTGTCTTGCACAAAGATACATGAATAGTAAGAGGTAGGCCAGGACTGGACTCGGAACAGAGACAGAATGACAGGAACTTGAGCTTTCAACAAATCTAAACCTCATAATTAAAAATGAATTAGTTTTCAGCAGTGCCAGTGATTCAGAACTAGAGGAATTTTAAGACAGACCAATCCTCATCTTGTACAGTAGCATGGGGAATAGAAATGTTAGGATAAAAAGAGTGTTTTAAAGGTTATTTGAGGGAAACAGGAGTCGTTCAACTTCTCCACTCATAACACCCAAGAAAACAGCAACACAGAACCATCCTACTTTGTGTTATGGGGTGTACTGACAACCAAGCCTTGAGGACAGTACAAATGTCCAGCTGAATTGGATGATGGTATTTTACCTCAGATTATCTCCCTACTCCTTTTGCAACTTGTCATGAGTCTATATGAACAGTAATGCCACTCATTTTTACTCATTTGGATTAGCAAGTGTATGAAAAAGAAAACATTCAAAGAGGGCATGGAGGGTGGGGATCAGTTAAACTAAGGGAACAGAACTGTCTTTGGTAGACATAAGTTTAACAACTACTTTACCATTTCATGTTGGGCAAAGAGGGTCATCAAGGAAGCCAAGTATCCTGCAATGCCCTAATCAGTTCTACAGCAGAGCATTTCCCCTGTCAAAATGTCAAAACGCACCCAACTGGCAAATGATAGCCAGGCTAGAGTGATAGAGTAAGGCATGGAAGACATTTCTAATTCTATAAATTTGCTCTTTATGGAGGAGAAGGGAGGAGTGCTTCTTTTCCAGATAAGAGGAATTTCTTTCATCTAATAGAGTGAAGGATTAACTTTCTCCTTTGGTGTCCTAGACCTTACTGCCCATTTTCCTTGAGCAAGACTCTACCACCATCATTGCAGATGCCATAGTGCAGTAGTTAATAAGCACTATAATTGTTGATTCTCCACCCTTCCCTCTTCTCTAGATAGATATATAGACATATATAAATATATTTGTTATATATAGATATATATGTGTTGTTATATATAATATATACTTGTTGTTAGAACTCTATCTTCCCCCATCAGAACAGAAGCTTCATAAGAAGGTGCCAATTTTGTTCCCTCCTACATCTCTGGTACCTAAAACAGTGAAAAACACAATAGACTGTATATAGATTCTTACACATTGGGAGATAGGGTTATTTAACTCATAATATATAGAGAACATCCTTCTATTTAAAGTCTTAGTGAGGGCCATGTATTCATTCAAAACCTCTTAACGTCTTGAAGCAAGTAGATATCGCTGATTGAGAAGGAAGACAACTGAGCCCAGGCATGGTGGCACACAGCTGTAATTCAAGTACTTTGGAGACTGAGACAAGAGGAGGGAAGGTTCAAGGCCAGCATCAGCAACATAGGAAGACTCTGTTTCAAAATAAAAAATAATGAGAAATGGCTGGGAATATGTATGAATGGGAGGTAGAATGCCCCTGAGTTCAATCCCCAGTACCAAATAGTAGTAGTAGTAGTAGTAGTAGTAGTAGTAGTAGTAGAAGTAGTAGTAGTAATAATAATAATAATAAGTATAGGAGACAAAATACAGGGAGAGCAAGAGATATTATTTATGGTGATGATGCATAGGTGGGAGAGAGGGCTCTGAATAAGCCATATCAGAGAGTAGATAGAGACTCTGTGTGACTCCCAATGAAATGATAGTTCATGGGGTTAC
Source organism: Graphiurus murinus (assembly GCA_004027655.1). Lineage (NCBI taxonomy): Eukaryota > Metazoa > Chordata > Mammalia > Rodentia > Gliridae > Graphiurus > Graphiurus murinus. The sequence continues at coordinate 6,212 of PVLC010031607.1, forward strand.
CTTGATTAAAAGAACCAAAAGAGTTTTTTTAGATAAAAGAATGTGTGTTTCCTACAAGTCTTCCTTATTATTTACATGGAAACATGTAGAATGAGAAAATTAACTTAAACTAGATCTCTCTTTTAAACGCTATAATCAAGTAAAAGGGTTGATTCCAATTATCTAAGGGAAATAGGAAAGAAAACAAGTACTCCAATAAATGAGACATGCAGCTCTGCCTTTAGGAACAGAAATATTCACAAGCAATAAGTCCTCCATCTGTGCTGTGGTCTAAATGGGAGAGAGGGCTGATGAAGGCAGGTTTGCAGTGATGGGTCTCTGTCCTGTGGAGGTGATTTGAGTTGCTACAGATGGCAGTGATGTCTTAGGTGAGTGAGGCAGGTGGTAAGCAGTGTCTCCTCTCCTGGCCCATAATATAAGAAATTGAATAAATGGTTAAAAAAAAAAAAAAAAAAAACCTAAAATCTGAGCTAATTAAGCAAGATGACGTAATGTCAATGTCTGCAACCAGGAAATTCCTGGAGTGAACAGAAATGCTTTACACATTCAGTGGAGAGCGATGGCAGAAAGGCCAAGATCTTGATTATCCCCCACCAGGATCAGTGCTTCTTGTCAAATTTTATGGATATTGATTACTTATAATGAGTCCCTAAAAGCAGTTAAATACAAAAAGAAAGATTTGTTTAAATTTTAATAGCAGGTTATTTCAAAGTGCCCCCAAAACATGAGAGATATACATTTTAGATCCTGAACTGAATATTTCTCATACCAAGTCAGACCAGGGGCTATGGCATGTAATATAATGTCATGAATTAAAAGAGAAGGATGAGCCAGGCCTGGAGGTGTGCACCTGTAATCCCAGAGCTTGGGAGGCTGAGGAAGGAGGATCATAGTTTCAAGTCCTTAGCTCAGAGGTACAATGTTCCTGGGTTCAATACACAGTACCAAAAATGAGAGAGAGAGAGAGAGAGAGAGAGAGAGAGAGAGAGAGAGAGAGAGAGAGAGAGAGAGAGAGAGAGGATTTTGTCAAGAAAATCCTAAAAAGAAAAAAATAAAACTGGGAAGAGACAGAAGCATGACAGGAACTGCAGAGGGAAATCAAACCAATAGAGGAAGAGAGGTTTTGGACTGAAGATGCTGAGTTCCATGTGCTGTTGGTAGATGCATGGGGAAAGTGTAGGAAGAGGAGAGGTGACATCTTTAAAACACAGGGATGGTAGGTGTGGCAGAACGAACTTGTCACTGGCAAATCTAGTTGTTTCTGATTCAAAGAAAGTCAGAATTGAATCTCCTTGCCTCTGTTTTTGTTTGCTATTGTGGTCATTATTGTTGTTATTTTCCAAAGTGATGGTGGAATAGCCCACCCTAAAGGAATGACGTCAGGAATGTCTGTGATCAAACCAGATAATATTCAGTTTCTTTTATTCTACTCAGCTTCTATGACCTAGTTTCAAACCAAAGATACTTTGATGGAATGATAAAGAGGTAACTGAAAAATAAATAAAAACCTGCTTAACACTTAAGGCAAAACAGCTCCTTTAAGCCAAGCAGTGTATAGACTCCTGCCTCCTAACCAGGTCTCCAGTGCCTAATTAAAATTTAGAATGAGTCTGTGTGTGTGTGTGTATGTGTGTGTGTGTGTGCACACACGTGCAACTGTACCTGTGCAGCACATGCCCATCCATGCCCATGCAATGCACTTCACCTGATCCTGACTTTCCAGCTACTCTCCCAGCCACACTCAAGTCTCAGTAGATCCTCAAAACAAAAGAAGCTGCTGTCTTCTGAAGATAGCATACAAACAACAGAAACTGTGTTCTCTGCTAGATCAGAGAAGTTAATGCCAGATGAGACCTTTACAAGTCATCTAGCTCAAAATTCTAGTAGTGAAAATTTAAAATCAAAGTGACTTGTTCAAGTCCATATGGCCAAAAAGAATTAGAACTTAAAAAAAAAAAAAAAACAGGGAAATTCAGAACCAAATTCTTTTATTGCAGTAGCTATCTCTCCCATGCAGAGATAAGTGTGTCCCCCCCCCACCCCTATATCCTAAGGAACAGTGTCTGCATTCTCTCTGATGTGATAGCTGTACAAGACCTGCCAGAGTCACCAGGCAGCAGAGACCAGAACCTAGCGGGTAAGGTTTACAGAGTCCAATTACTCATTTCCATTGCCACTGTTAACCTCTTGACCAAGTTGGCTTATTATTAGTGCCTGTTTATTCATCTGGAAAAATGGGGAATAATATTACTGACTCACTTCAAAGAGTCCTGGAGATGAAATAATAAAACAATGAAAATGGCATAGTAATTAAACTATGAGCTAATAAATCATCATTAGGCAATAGAAGACAAAAATATTTGTGGTTTATAATAACTACAATCTTAGTTTAAAAGTCTGACCTCCAAACCAAAAAAAAAAAAAAAAATACTGCATTATAGCACTATAAAACATTCAATTCTATAGTTTTATTCAATATTAATAATATGATTATCTTTCATTTGAATATGTTAAGGGAATGTGCATTGTATTCTTAGTGATTTAAAATGGTATCATGAGAGCAAACCTTTCAGCTTCCCATGAGGTAAGCATTTGGTATTTATTTCTAATCTACTCCATGTGATGTGAACAAAATATTTAAGTGAATGTTTCCCCGAGGTTACAAAACTTGCACAGCTTTGCAGAATCTGTTGTCTCTAACTGTCATATGTGGATTCTCTCTGGTATTCAAACTTTCTCAAACTCCAATGCTAATTTCTATCTCAGGATTATAGTTTACTACTGCATTTATTTTGTCCACCATGATTAAAATAACATTAAGACTGTATATCACTGTGAACAAATAATTCAAAGCATAGCTTGTGAGTAGAGTGTGATAGTGCACATCTATAATCCCAGTACTTGGGATACTGAGACAGGAGGATTGCAGGTTCAAGACCAGCTAGGGCAACTAAGCAAAGCACTGTTTCAAAATTAAAAAAAGTAGGGCTGACAGTGTAGCTTGGAGGTAGAACACTCCTGGATTCAATCCCAGTACCACACACACACACACACAAAAAAAATAATAATAATATAACTTGTGTTTTTAATTTCAGTAAATATACATTAGTACCCACTGTATACCAGACACCCTATTAGATATTTTGACATTTAACTCAAGCAATAGTCCCCAGAGAGGGATTTTAAAATAAAGAAAACATTAGGTCTCTTTTCTATTTGCATCACTATTATTATTATTATTTCATTATTCACATACTGTAATCTCCTCAAACACATCATTAGCCACCTACAGTTTTATATTCGCTCTAAGGGAAAAAGTATATTAAAATTGATATTTCATAATTGAAGTTAGAAGGAAAGATATGAGTCCTAAGTGGCTGAATTTATAGAACCATGGCATAATTAGATATGACCAAAGATCTGGCGAGTTAAATCCATTCTTGCTGATGAAAACCATCACTTTGCTTTAGGAGAATACTGGCCAACCACCGTGAGATCTCAATTGCATGGATTACTTCAGAGGCAGAATAATTCCAGCCCAAACTAGATTGGCAAAAGTGGCATCAGAGAAACTGACTTAATTTGCAGGCTCCTTCAGGTATTATATCCAAAGGGTAACCCCCAAAATGGGGCAATATAATACTGAGGTCAACAGCTCCATTTACTAGAGTCTGTATGTGCTAAGGTCATGTGGAGCAGAACTAGCTACCTCTCCTGGAAACATTAGTCAATGTCCCGGAGACTTGGGTTTGAATCAGAACTCTGAGTTCTAGGCAGGAGAAGGAAGACAAAACCTGAACTCATGGGACACAGCAAAGAGGCAAGAGTTGGAAGGCAGGGTCAGGCTGAGAACCGGTTGGTGGCCATTAGAGTATCCAGTGCTGATCCCAATAGCAGTACTTGAGGTACCACATTATAAAACTCTGGATCCTATATTACTATCAGAGCCAGTCCTTAGACTCTTCTTGGAAACTCTGGGCTCTTTTGTAGACTGTGGTTCCAGTGACAACTTAGTTTACATGGTCTTTGCAGAGATATTCTGCTCAGCTTGGTTTGGGGGCTACTTCAAGACTTATCTAAAACTTGAGCACTGATCTACAATAATCTGTGACTCAAAGCTTTCGTAGCATAAATGCTAATCAGTTTCATGTATTAATTGTTAAGCATCTGCCTATATAAAGATTAAAAGGAACCTTTTCCAGCTCCCTTCTCTCTGAAATTCTCCTTAATTGGTATAAAGAAAGACACAGTTTGAGGGGAGGGTGGAAGCATCCAGATTTCTCCTACAGTCATGACACATCCTGGCTACAAGAGAAGTTGAAAGCTACCTGCTACCTTAGCACATGCTGTTCTCAGGGGAAACTAGAAGTCCAGGTTTCCACTCTGTCTCTTTTAGCACCACAGTGCAGTGGGGTAGGCATGGCTTTCTTCATGATGTTTGGCTGCGTGGGTGTTTTAGTCAGCACCTTCACTGCTGTGACGCAGACCTCTGACACAAACAACTTAAGAGGAGCATTGTTTAACACATGAGGGTTTGGGGGACAATTTAAATCCAAACCATAACCATGGATATGGTCAAAAAGCTGTTTCCTGCTGCTGGACTTCTATTTTCTAGTCCCATGTGTATACAAAGTAGACTTTTCAGAGACTGAGGATGAACTGAGTCTTCTCCATTTTGTCCAAGACCAGAAGCCTCATAGTATTTGTTATAATCATTAGCAAAATGCATTTTGCCTGATAGCTGGGATTCTGGGACCCAGGGCTACTATAAAATAATACTTAGACTATTTAGCTTGAGAAATTTTAATGGCCCATGAGGAGGCAAATAGTCTTCTACTGAGGAAACTTTTTTCTCAATTCCTACATGGAGCCAATCCCCAAATCTCTTCACAGCAGTTCCACATGGCCATTAGGGACCTCTAACTGCATTTTAAAGGGTGTTTCCTGTAGAAAAAAGAAAATAGAGTTATTATGCCAATGTGTGACATTCAAAGTAGTCCTGCTTTGAAAAACAAAAATGGGAGGACATGTCAGAGCTGACATTTTCTCATTCCTGGAGTGACTTATGATTAATATCAGGTTTCTGCCTGAGTGATAAACTTACAGTATAATAAGAAGTAATATAGTAAACACATGACTTTACAAGTGAGGTTAAAAAAATGAAGAGCACATTATCTATAAAATTAATGAAATAATAAAGTTTGAACTTGCTATGGGAAAGTGCAAGTTCCCTTACACCCAAAATATGCAGAATGAGGGCATGTCACCAAAGAGATTTCACCATCGCTACCATTTATCCAACCCTGATGCCATGTCAAGATTTATACTAAGAGCTTATCCCAGGTGAAATAGTTGATTATTCTCCTCCTATGAAGGAAGTCATTAAGGTTAAGAAATTTGCCCAAAAATCATAGAATCTGAATATGGCATTGCAAGAGAGAAAATGAGAGAAACTAGGCTCCGAAGACTTATTTTAATGAATATTCCATCCCGTGCCCTTAAAAAACCATAGTCCATGGTTTCTAGCCCACTTCCAGGCTCCATCCCTTCATGTTAGTAAGATTTGTAATATGGCTCATGCTGAGTGAGATTGATCCTATGAGCAGAAGGGATTCTAGCTTGGATGACAATAGAAAGAGTGACTTTGGCAACCTCTTGAGAGCAGGGGAAAAACATCTTTGAATGGCCCTCACCATGCTGATGGCTGCTGTGGGGTGGCCTAACTAGAACTTCACTATAGTTTGCTTTGGGTTTTTATACTTTTATGTTCTCACATCATAATGTAGTTCATACATGCACACAGCACTTGTCTCCTGTACATAAATGCCCAGCTCGTTTTCTATATGTGGGGGATTCTCTGAAGAGATTTTTACGTGCCCTTGGTTTATGCTTCTAGACCTTGTTCAATGCCTGTAGGTTAGGTCATTTCATATTATCCCATATTTCTTGAATATTCTTGGTCATGTTGTTGTATTGTCTTCTCTATATTGTTGATTATGTGCGCAGTTTTGAATGAACTGTCTTCCAAGAGTGAGACTCTACTTTCCATGTGGTCTATTTTGCCAGAGGTGGTTTTTAGTGAGGTATTTAATTCATTTGTTGTCTCCATTTTTCTCAGAGCTTCCCTTCAGTTCTTGCTTAGGGCCCCAATTTCTCTGTAGATATGTTCTTTCATTTTCTAAATACTTCTCTGATTTCATTTCTAAGGCTTTTGATCATATTGAAAATAAAAACTCTGAACTCTCCTTCTGGCATTTTCTGCAGCTCAGTATCAGTGATCTCTCTTGCTGTTGAGTTGTAGGAGTTTGTTGTTTCCTTGATGGTCTTTATTCTGTTTTCAGAATTCTCAGGTTTGTATCTCTTTCGTCTTCACATCCTCTTTGTGTGGGAGTCCCATTTATATTTGTCATTCTTTTACAATAAGGTCTATGCTGGGGATATATATTTACCTCAATGAATCTGACTCATATAATCAGACCTTTTAGTTAGTCCGCCAGAACCTCTTTAACAGGATAGAGTCTTAGTCAGTGTAAGCAAGCAGGAGTTTCTAATGGGCTGCAGGCCTCTGTGCTCTCCAGGCCAAAACTCAGCAGGACCAGAGACTATAATTTTCTGTTCAGAGCCTCCAGCCTGCTGGCTAAGATTTAATTCCCTAAGGACATCACCAGTGTTCTGCTACTTGTGAATTTGTGAAACCCTGTGGAGTGCTGGCCTCCAGCCTCCGTGGTTACTGGGTCCAAGCTCAGCAGGACCAGATATTATGATGTTTCATGTTTGCGGTCCAGCTGGTTGAACTTTGATGGTCCAGGCACACCACTGCTGATCTTCAAGGAACTCAGTCATCATTGGTCTATGTGATCACCAGGCCCAAACTCTGCTGTCCGAGAGAGTGTTGCATTCCAAGCCTGCAGCATGGCTGAGTCAAATAGCCCCAGAGATACTGCTGTTACTCCACCAACTGCAATCATGTGAGACCCTACTGGTCCCTAAACCCCAGTCTCCCTGCTTTCAGGGCCCAAACTATTGCCGGGAGAGATTGTACTCTTCTGAGGCCAGAGCTTAGGTGGCTGAGTTATTTAGCCCCAGGGATACTGTTGTTGAACTGGGTAGCTGCAATCACATGAGACTTTGCTGGCCACCAGCCTTGGTACTTGTGGCATCCAAACACTGCCAGGTGAGAGTTTCTAGTCTTCTATGCCTGCAGTATGGTTGGCTAAGTTATTTCATTCCACAGACATCACAGCTGGACGACCTGTGGTGATCACTGGAGACCATGCAGGGGCCGTCTGAACTGCTGACTGTAAGTCCCAACCACCTAGGGACTGTCTGCTAATTCACATTTCTGCTTTGTCCGACTGTAGCCCCACTTTCACCTCTGCAGGAATGATTTGAAAACTCAAACCCAAGGGTTTGTTCACTACCAAAGGAGTTCCTGCAGCCATGCAGGCTACTGCCTGGCAGCCATAAACTCCAGCATGGGCCTGCCGAGATGACACCTCCCAAGATGACACCCACCTCTGATCTCTGCTCCTTAATATTTTTATTCAACTATTTTCATTAATATCCTCATATTGTCAAGAGACTCTTAGAATGGCTGGGACTTTGCAACTCTCATATAGCTTTAACCTGTGGAGTGCAGGCCTCCAGCCTCCGTGGTTACTGGGTCCAAGCTCAGCAGGACCAGATATTATGATGTTTCATGCTTGCGGTCCAGCTGGTTGAACTTTGATGGTCCAGGTTTAAGCTTATGGAACTTATGGTTTAAGCCATAAAACAGGACTGAGTCATAAGATCCTGGACTTCTGTAAACTACTTCAACTTTGAATTTCATTTCTTTTTCCTGGCTTCCTTTCACACTATGAGGACAGACATAGATTGGCAGATAAGGAAGAAACTGACAGGCCTATAGGGTAACAGACAATGGGCAATTGCTCTAGGAGGATGAGAGGTGAGCAGGTGGCTGGCACAGAGAGGGACAGAGTTGCCCTGCAGGCTGTATGAGCAAGGTCAGGAGGGGATGGCTGGCTACTAGCAACAGAGCAGTGCAGAAAGGAGCTGAGATTTGGACACTCAATTACTTAGATTGGTGTGCTTGGAAGCCATTAAAGACAGAAGCCCAGTGACATGACTCAGGGAATTCTCCCAGTATTTCTGGAACCTCTACTGTACATGAAGTATTTGATCACTGGGAATACGGCAATGACTAAATTCTCTAGTCCATCAAACTAGTAGAAAATTTCTTTCCTTCATACTCCCAGTAGTATCTCCTTTCAAGGGGTCATAGAGAATCATAATTTATCACAATAGGCTACATTAAATACTCAAACTATAGACAGCAACTTAGTCAAGGCACTCATCATCATCTGACTCCTAAGACTCTGCAAGCCACCTCCTGACTGGTCTGGACCTTAACTAGTGGCCCCTTGAACCCACAGTCTTCATTGCAACCAGAGTGCCAGATAACAGGTGAAACTTTCCATGATACCTCTGCCCTATGCTCTCAATGGCTCCATGGCTCCCCATTAGATTTGCAATAAAACCAAAACTCCTTCACATGATCTATAAAGCCCAATATGTTTCAACACATTCTTCTCTCTTCTCTCCAACTACATTTTATGACTCTTTTCTCATTCCTTTGGAAAGTCCAGCTATATTCATGTGTGCACATGTGTGAAGTGTGTGTGTGTGTGTGTGTGTGTGTGTGTGTGTGTCTAGTGTCTATATTTTCTTCCTAGTTCTAATTCTCCATCTATTTTACCACCTTTCTGTATCCTGTTTCATCAACATGAAATAGTTCTTCTCCCCATTTTGGTTCTCAAAGCAAATGACATTTCTATTGATGTCCCCTAACATAAATTATGCCCCTTACTATTCTTTTCATTAAACCTTAACCCATTCCTTCAAAATTCCCAGTGCTTTGTAATTATATATTTACTAGCCAGGCGTAGTGGCACACACTTGTAATCCCAGTACTTGGGAGGCTCAGGCAGGAGGATCACAGATTCACAGACAGTCTCAGCTACTTTGTGAGGCCTCTGCAACTAAGCAAGGCTCTGTTTCAAAATAAAGAATGAAAAATAGGGCTGGAGGTGTAGCTTGGAGGTAGAATACCCCTGGGTTCCATCCCCAGTACTACAAAAAAATATAAATAAATCATATATTTACTTATGGGTTTATGTATTTAATATTTTTAGCACATTAAACTTCAATTGTTAAATGTTTTCAAAGAATATTCCTCAAGCAACTAAATGAAAGAAATTCATATCTCTTATTAAAAGATTGATCTCATTTTTTCATACTTTCCCTTTCACTAGAACCCAGAAATAATTCTTTCTGCCTTCCTTAAGGCTTGTGGCCTATACAGAATTGAAGTGAAGAGAAGCAGCAGCTGCGCCTGCGTGGCTTTGCATCTCCAGGAGGTAGCCTCATTGATGGTATCCTCCTCAGAGGCAGGCAAACCTATTCTGTAAAGGGCCAGATCCTAAGTACTATTTACTTACTTCACTAGCCACATGGTCTCTGTCACAACTACTCACCTCTGCTATTGTGGGGAAGTACTCATAGGCAATATATAAATGACTGAGCATGGCTGTGCTCCAATGCATTTCCAAAACAGGCAGCAGCTGATTTTGGCTTCCCTTCTGCAGTTTCCAATCTCTGCTCTACATGACCAGAGACATAGCTTTAGATAGTACATTGGTATTACCCGGGTTATTGCAAAAGCCACCTACCTGGCCCCAATCCTTCTTCACTTACACCCTGTCTTTTATTGTTATCATAGGGGATGTCTTTTATTGATATCATAGGGAAGCCACAAAGGGGATCTTATCCAATGGCTTCTCATAAAACATTAAAGCCAAAGTCCTCATTATGGCCTATGAGGCTCCATCTGCCCCTGACCCTTATCTCTCTAAACTCATCTCCTGCCAACCCACCCTTCTTTCAGTCCACACCAGCCACACTGGCATGAGGCTGATTCTTGGGCACTTTGAAAAGGCTCCTGCTTCAAGGTCTTTGCACCTGAGCTTGGTTCTACCTGAAATATTCCTCCAAGAGTCATTACAGCCAGCTTCTCCACGACTTACAGGCCATCTTCCAAAGTGATCTTCATGGTGAGGTCTTTCTAAGATACCTTATTTAGAATCTCCCATCCCAGAGACAGGTGCAGTGATGCACAGTAATCATCCCAGCTACTCAGGAGACTGAGGCAGGAGGATCACTTGAGTCTAGGAGTTTGAGGCTAGCCTGAACAACATAGCAAGGCCCTGTCTCAAAAATGAATTAATTACTAAATGTTCCATCTCTACCTTAGATACTTCTAACTCTCTTTTTCTGGTTAAGTGTTTTAATGCATCAATATATAACACATTGCATATTATCTTTCTCAGTAGATTATAAGGTCAGGGATACATTGCTGTGTTCCTAAGTGCCTGTAATAATTATGCCTAATACATACCATATGCTCAATAATATATATAAGTGAAAGACTAGATGAATAAATGGGTCTTGTTCTCTTAAAAGTATTTCTGTGTCTGAACTAAAATGCAAACACAAGTCATTTTTCCTTTTCTTTTTTCTTTTAATTCTAAAGAAAATTAGTCAAGTTTTGAGCTAAAAAAAAACTTGTACATATATGTTCATCTTTATGCTCTAATTAAGAATGCTTAAAGGAATGAGGACATAGCTCAGTGATAGAGCACTTGTCTAGCTTGCGTGAGGATATGTTCAATCCCCAGCATTGAAAGGGAGAAAAGAAGAATGCTTAAATGGGACATTTTAGCCAGTTTTCTTCTTTGAACTATTCTTCTCCACTAGTGAGATAGATCTAGAAAGAAGGTATTTAAGATACAAAATCAAAAACAAGGCATTCCTTTTTCTTTTTCTCAACTAAATGCATGTATAGAAATTGAGTATTGGGAAATTTTGCTTAAATTCTCTGGGCATTTTGAATGTATTCACTAGACCTTTAGCCCTGAGTCATAATAAAACCAGGAAAAAAACTCTTCTTAGAGAACTCCAAGGACAACAATTCATTTCATAACTTTAAATGGAAAGCACTATGTGAATATGCTTCCTTTGCACTTTGGAACAAAAGAAAACATCAAGCTTTTTAGTATTCAAAAGTGTACATGGATTACTTATGAGCATATGAAATTGGCTCAGGGTAAGACACAATTTTCAGTGACCCCATCAGAGAAAAAGAGAGAAAAAGGAAGATTAAAATTGAATTTATTTATTTGAATTTATTTATATGAAATGAAAAGGAGACTAGAGTAAGGAAAATTAGTTGACATTTTTAAATTGGCTGCTTTGTTTGAAATGGAAAACCTTTGCTAATTAATCTTTGGGTCAAACTCATTGTTGATGTCTTCCATTTCTTTATCCACCCATATGCTCATCGCCATTCTGAGTTCTGGAATAATTTGTTTCATGTCAACTTTTTCATTTATGAATTTTCTTAACTCTTACAGTTCTACCTCACCACTGGATTACCTGCATTGCTTTGAATATAGTATGTAAAAACAAATGCCTTTTTTCCTGTATTAAAATACCATTAAAACATCACAAATTCTTAAGTATTTCTAAAATAGCTTCCTTCTTTTTTTTTTTTTTTTTTTTTTTTTTTTTTTCGATACTGAAGATTGAACCCAGGGACATCCTGCCTCCAAGCTACACCCCCAGCTCTTTTTTATTTTTTATTTTGAAACAGATTTTCCTTATGTTGTTGAGAATTTTGCAAAGTTGCTGAGGCTGGTCTTAAACCTGCAATCCTCTTGTCTCAGCCTCCCAAGTACTAGGACTACAGACTTGTACCACTGCACGCAGCTGCCTTCTCTTAATGAGACTATAAACTTCTCCAAATAATAAAATGTTTGAACTTCCCTTTATCTATATTCAATATTCAGAATACACGTAGTTCTGAGTAACTACTTTTTAACCTTGATTTTTTTAAAAAAATTATATTTAACAAACACAAAAATTGAAAGATTGCAATTTTATAATATTTAAAATGGAGTATTTCAGTAAAACTTAGACTTGTGAGGGGAGTGAGGAAATACCAATTCATCCAGAATCAGATTGGATATGTTGTTGTTGTTGTAGTGGGTGTAAAATCTTTGATTCCCCTGTCTTTTTACTATAATAAGTGAGAAGTATGAGTTAGGCTAAGCAAATAACACCTATTCTAACAATAGTTATTAGCTTTCTCATACTATTTTTAATACATCAGTGGGTTATCTCTACTGACTTTAAGTTAGTAGCAAATTTAGATTTAAAGAGAGGGAGAGAGGAGAAATGAAAACTCGAGTGGGAAA
>PVLC010031608.1:0-18681 GCA_004027655.1 Graphiurus murinus
TGGGGATTGAACTCAGGGGCATTCTACCTCCGAGCTACACCCCCAGCCCCATTTTTTATTCTTTATTTTGAAACCGAGTCTCACTAAGTTGCGGAGTGCCTCACTAGGTAGCTGAGGCTGGCCGCGAACCCGGATCCTCCGGTCTCAGCCTCCCGAATGCTGGGATTACAAGCGTGCGCCACCACGCCCGGCTTCCATTTCATTTCTGCTCAAGGTACTACCTGATGTGTTTAAGCACATTCATCTTGTTCCTCCTAGGTTAATCTTAATGTCTGAAGTGATTTTTTTCTTTACTTTGTCATCTTTTCCCTGAGTTCTTTTACTTCATTTCTGAAAATTACTTCATTTTTTAAATGTCTTTTAGCTCATTTTGAAATAGTAGGCTAGTTTTATTCAATCTGTTTTTCTGGTCTGCATTCCTAATAGGAGTTTTATTCTGCTCCCTTTTCTCTTTAATTCCCCCTAGACCATATATGGCATTTGACTTCATTTGCTTATTTTTTGTGTGAAATTAGTTTTTCTGAATGTTTAGAAGAAGGTTTGGTTAAGAATAATATTTCCAACACCATTGGACTCCCTGTTCTGTTTCTTTCAGATGGTAGTTAAAAACACGGTGGTTTGATTTCTGAGGTTTACTAGCTTTGCTCTCCTCATTTGTCTTCCTTCATCTCATTATACTTGTCCTGTATAATTTTGATTCTGTTCATAGACTACAGCACTTTCCTGAATCTTCTTTGAAGGTTTCATAGAGGCTAAGCTGTTCATTCTCTTTCAGATCTTGTTTTTTTTTTACAGTACTGGGGATTGAACTCAGGTAGGTGCATTCTACCTCCAAGCTACACCCCCAGCCCTATTTTTTTTATTCTTTATTTTGAAACAGGGTCTCACTAAGTTGTGGAGGGCCTTACTAAGTAGCTGAGGCTGGCTGCAAACCCAGATCCTCCGGTCTCAGCCTCCCAAATGCTGGGATTACAAGCGCGCGCCACCATGCCTGGCTCTCTTTCAGATCTTTTGTAGGCCTCTTCTACTCACCTACTGCTGGTTTTGGCAAAAACTCTTCTGTTTTCAACTTCAGGCCTCAGATCGGCTCCCTGTATTTTACAATAAATACCCGTTGACTCTCTCTCTCTTCTTTTTTAAATCTTCCTCTGTTCTTAGATTCACGAGAAACCTTGTTTGCCTCTACTTTTGCTTTTACTGAAGCTGAAACCACAAAGGTCTTATAGATATCATTGGTTGGTTCTCATCCACTTAGGTTTTGGGGTTCTTAGAGATTACTGGATAACAGTTTAGTTGTAAATGACCATTAGTGTTTTGTTTTTCTTGTCTAATTGGTCTGTTTTTGAGGGTATTTGTAGAGATTCTGAAGTTTCATGGAATCTTTATGCTATTAAAAAATAGCAGTTTGAAGCTGGGAGTGGTGGCTCATGTCTGTAATCCCAATACTTGAGAGGCTGACACAGGAGGATCACAGGTTCAATTCCCAGTAACACACACACACACACACACACACACACACACACACAGAGAGAGAGAGAGAGAGAGAGAGAAAGAGAGAGAGAGAGAGAGAGAGAGAGAAAGTTAAAAATAAAGCCGGGCGTGGTGGCGCACGCTTGTAATCCCAGCATTCGGGAGGCTGAGACCAGAGGATCCGAGTTCGCCGCCAGCCTCAGCTACCTAGTGAGGCACTCCGCAACTTAGTGAGACTCGGTTTCAAAATAAAGAATAAAAAATAGGGCTGGGGGTATAGTTCGGAGGTAGAATGCCTCTGAGTTCAATCCCCAGTACCGCAAAAAAAAAAAAAAAAAAAGAAAAAGAAAAAGTTAAAAATAGCAGTTTGAGCAAAATAAAGAAATTTTGATGGTTTATTAAACCATAGATGTGCTTGGGTTATTGGTTAGATAATAAATGACTAATAATATTGTGACTGGAAAATTTTTTTACCTTATGGAGGAAAATTACTGTTAATAGTGATAAACCAATGCATTCAACATTTGTTGAGTATTTTGAGGCCCTATCCCTAGGGCAAAGGAGTACAAAAAATGAATAAAATACACTGTCTTGAAAGAAGTTAATGCTTCATGTTTACCTTCTAATTTATTTGACGGAACGCTAAATTTTAGTAAATGTGTAACTATAGAATTCAGGGATTCTACTTTTAGGTTACCGTAGGAATTTGTATGGGTTATTTTTTCTGCCTATTTCTGTATCTTGGCTTACTATTTATCTATCTTTGGAAAGATCTTGAATAATTATGTATTACTTATACTCCATCTTCATAAGAGATTGACCAGAAGAACTATATGATCTTCACAGTTGGCTCTGTTCCCAAGTTAAGATTGAAAAAGTTTTTTCAGTCTGTTATTCCCAGTTCATTTTTGCCTTCCTCTATCAGGAGGCAGTTTGGTATAGGATAAGATTAGAATTTATCAGTTATTAATTTATTACCTCTTGTGTACTACATGATTTATTTCCTAAAGTTATCTTTAAAATAGGACTCCCTTAAGCGAGGTGTTGTGGTGCACACTTGTAATCTCAGTACTTAGGAGGCTGAGACAGGTGGATCACAGGTTCAAAGCCAGCCTCCGTAACTTAGTGAGGCTCTCAGCAATAGAATCTAGTGAGATCCTATTTCCAAATAAGAAATAAAACTGGGCTAGGAGTGTAGATTGGAGGTAGAATGCCTCTGGGTTCAATCTGCAGTATTCCCCCTAAAAAAGGACTCTATTATAATTTGTGACTAGCTATTAGAGACCAAATTTTTTTCTTTTGTTCTTTCTTTTTTTTTTTAACAGTACTGGGGATTGAACTCAGGGGCATTCTACCTCCGATCTATACCCCCAGCCCTATTTTTTATTCTTTATTTTGAAACAGGGTCTCACTAAGTTGCGGAGTGCCTCACTAAGTAGCTAAGGCTGGCCGAGAACCTGGATCCTCTAGTCTCAGCCTCCCAAATGCTGGGATTACAAGTGTGTGCCACCACACCCGGCTGGTCTTTTTGTTATTTCTGTAGATGCTTATTTTAGTCTGTGAAAATGATTTTAATAGTATGTACAGTACTTTGCCAAATATAAATACATCAGAAAATAATTGAAATTCGCTTGAGTCAATATATTTTTTTCTGCTATTTTATCAGATGCTGAAGGTTGAAATGAGCTGGGTGTGGTGGCACACGCTTGTATTCCCATTATTTGGGAGGCTGAGACAGGAGAATTCCAGGTTCACAGCCAACCTCACCAACGTAGTGAGGCCATCCTCAACTATTTCCAAATAAAAAAATAAAATAGGTCTAGGGGTATAACTTAGACGTAGAATGCCCCTGGGTTTCATCGCCAGTACCACCAAAAAATAAATAAAGGTTGAAATGTAGGCCTACTGAGACCAATATGAAATGTATTTCTCTTTTTATAGGCATATTAAAACAGCTTCCAGACTTAATTCTCAGAGTGAACAAAACTTAATTATTTGGGAAAAGAAAAGAAAAACATCCAGGGTGTAGATAAGATTAGAAATTACACAGTGACATTTCAGTTTTAGTAGAAACTTTTGGATATTTTCTTCATACCCTCCCCCACACAGTTAATGATTCTCATCAGCAAGATTCTATCTGTTGAATCAGTTGATGGCTCTCATGTCTTCCTAGAAGGAGTTAGAGAAACTTTAGGCAATACTTTTGTTGAATAGGGCCTACAACAGTTTAGTTTGAAGTATTGGCTGATTTACTGGGTATCTTACTTCATCAGATTTTTCTTTCATTATACTTTTGTCTAAATATATTTATATATGTATTGAGGTTATATGGCATTGGCATTATTATTATTTTTTTTTCGGGACTGGGCATGGAACCCAGGGGCATTCTACTTCCGAGCTACACCCCCAGCCCTATTTTTTTTGTTCTTTATTTTGAAACCGGGTCTCGCTAAGTTGTGGAGTGCCTCACTATGTAGCTGAGGCTGGCCTCGAACCCGGATCCTCCAGTCTCAGCCTCCCAAATGCTGGGATTACCAGCGTGCACCACCACGCCTGGCTCCCAGCCCTATTTTTTATTCTTTATTTTGAAACAGGGTCTCCTCGAACCCAGATCCTCCTATCTCAGCCTCCCAAGTACTGGGATTATAAGCGTGCACCACCACACCCAGTTTGAAATTATTTAGAAAAGTAGTTTTCTTTAAGATAATGTCTGATTTACTTTCAGGTCCATGCATGGGAGATTTCTGACCAGTTGTTACAAATCCGACAAGATGTAGAATCATGCTATTTTGCTGCACAGACCATGAAGATGAAGATTCAGACCTCATTTTATGAGCTCCCCACAGACTCTCATGCCTCTTTAAGGGACTCATTGCTAACCCATATCCAGAATTTGAAAGACTTGTCACCTGTCATTGTAACTCAGGTAAATCCTGTGCTTCTCATTAAGGAAATTTGTAAGGCCATTTGGATTTATCAAATTTATTTTGATTATCATTGCTAGGCCATGTCAGGTAGTATTAACTTTATTATAGAGGCATAGGTATATTTTTATAAATGGATAGAAAGTGACAGTTTTGATTTTTTGTATTAATCTTTGGATTCATTTGATTTCAAACTAAAATGCTAAAAGTTGGGGAAGAAAGTTTGTTTTCACAGGCATACCTGTGTCTCCTGTTGTTAGAATTGCAGATGATAAATAAAAAAAAAAAAAAAGAAAATATTTTAAGCCAGGTATGGTGGCACATGCCTGTAATCCCTGTACCTGGGAGGCTAAGATGGAAGGATTGTAGGTTCAAAACCATCCTTGGCAATTTAGTGAAGCTCCCATCAACTTAGTGAGACCTTGTTTCCATGTAAAATAATAATAAGAAGGGCTGCTGATATAGCTTGGAGGTAAAATGCCCCTGAGTTCAATCCCCAGTACCACCAAAAAAAAAAAAAAATCTATACTATGCTAGGTCTGAGGTCTATAGAATTACTTTTTTCTGTTATTTATTTATTTATTTATTTATTTATTTATTTATTTATTTATTTATTTATTTATGTGTGTGGTACTGGGGATTGAACCCAGGGGCATTCTACCTCCGAGCTCCCCAGCCCTATTTTATTATTTTTTAAATTTTAAAACAGGGTCTCACTAAGTTACAGAGGCCTTAAGTTGCTGAGGTTGGCCCCGAGTCTGCAATCCTCCTGTCTCAGCCTCCCTAGTACTGGGATTCCAAGCATGCACCACCACCACACCAGGCAAAATCACCTTTTTAAAATCTTCTGAGCCTGGCGAGGTGCTGCATGCTTGTAGTCTCTATGTGGAAGGCTGAGGCAGAAGGCGCTCAGGTTCCAAGATAGCCTTAGCAAGTAGTGAGATTCTCATCAACCTAGTGAGACTTTGTTTCAAAATAAAAATAAAAAGTAGAGTTGGAGTGTAACTTGGAGGTAGATTGCCCCTGGGTTTAATCCCTGGCACTACAAAAAGAAAAAGCTCCTCTGGGCTGATTGACTAGTACTTTAGAAAGGAAAACTGGAAGCTCCCGAGAATACAGGCTCCCAAGTGTTCTCTGTCTGGCATTAAAGTATCCTTGAAGAAGAGACTTTCGCCTAAGTCATCAAGATAAAACATGGAAAGAGAGAGGAAAGGGAAATGACAATCCATTAATCGAGAACTAAGTCAGAGGTCTGACTTTTGTCAAGAGCTTCAGCCTTTTGACAAAGTATAATTTATCTCTTTATGAAGTTCTCTGGTATTGCCAAATAAAAAATAAATATTAATGTATTCTAAGAAGTGTCTTTAGTGTACTTTTTTCTTACTTCTTTTGTTATTTTTACTTTTTTGGGGGGGAGGGTACTAGGGATTGAATGCCAGGGCATTCTACCTTTGAGCTAACACTCCTAGTCCTTTTTATTTTATATTTTGAAACAAAGTCTTGCTGAGTTGCTGGGGCTGGCCTCAAACCTGCAATCCTTCTGCCTCAGCCTCCCAAGAATTGGGTTTACAGGCATGGGCCACCACATCTGGGTGGTTTTATTTTTTGTGTGTGTGTTGTGGTACTGGGGATTGAACCCAGGAGCATTCTACCTCTGAGCTATACCCTTAGCCCTATTATATTTTATTTTGAAACAGGGTCTCACTAATTTACAAAGAGCCTGGCTGCTTTACTTTGTTCATAATTTTTAACTTTTTTTTTCTTCAGTGCTCAGGATTGAACATAGGCAAGCATTCTACCACTGAGCTTATTTTCTGAGGTTAATGTTTACTTCCAGGAATTTGTTACTAGCTTGAGGAGTTTACAACTATATGTATGTATTGTATGCATGTACAACTATATCTTCATATATACATATACACATATATGAAGAGAGAGAATTGTTGGGGATGGAAGAAGGGAGAGGTCAATCTTATTATATTGTTTGGAAGGAATTTAGTGTCTTTGCTTTCTAGTTAAAATTAATGGTAACCCTATTTCTGTTCATGTAGTCTATTTATTTGTTTAATCTCTTCCTATTCAGCTGGCTTTAGCAATAGCAGACCTCGCCCTACAAATGCCTTCCTGGAAGGGATGTGTACAAACATTGGTGGAAAAGTAAGTAATTTGTATTGATAGTATATTATCATTTGGAATTGCCATTAAGCTACACAGAAATTTGTTAACAGTAGCTACATACTGACTTTTTAAAAACTCTTGACATAGAATTATATATTATTAACCTTTGATAAAGAGAATCACTTAAAATTTAAATACTATAGAAATAGATTATATGGGATATAAAAGACCCTTTCAAACTTTTTTTCTCTTTCCACTTCACTCCTTGAATTCATTGCAGCAGTCTTCCATTGCCTTGTGGATCACTCTCACTGACATATTAGCAATTTTGTGGGGGAAAAAAAAAAGTATCATAGTACTTAAGATTATATTAAATTGAAGGTTGTTATAAATATATGTTCTTATTAATTAGGGTTTATTTTATGTCTGTCAGGGGGACCATATTCTTTTTAGATACATTAAGCCTACTACTTTAGGTAAAACATTTCCTCATGGGTCCTGGCAAGATAATCTTTTTGGTGGGGGCGGGGGGAGGTGATAGGGATCAAATCTAGGACCTCACACATGCTAGGCAAATGCTGTACCACTGACTTACATGCCCCGCTTTAGACAATATTGATATTTGCTTAAATTTGGTTGAGAAACAAAAGCAGATGTCTTTTTTAACCTCCAAATAGAATAATACCCCTTATATGGATAGTTCTGTTTTGTTTGCAGTATGGAAGATTGAACCCAGGAATATTCTACCTCCGAGCTATGCCCCTAGCCGTATTTTTTATTCTTTCTTTCTTTCTTTCTTTCTTTATTTTTTTTTTTTTTTTTTGCGGTACTGGGGATTAAACTCAGAGGCATTCTACTTCCGAGCTATACCCCCAGCCCTATTTTTTTATTCCTTTATTTTGAAACAGGGTCTCATTAAGTTGCGGAGTGCCTCACTAGGTAGCTGAGGCTGGCTGCGAACCCGGATCCTCCGGTCTCAGCCTCCCAAATGCTGGGATTACAAGCGTGCGCCACCACGCCCGGCTATTCTTTATTTTGAAACAGGGTCTCACTGAGTTGTGGAGGGCCTCACTAAGTAGCTGAGGCTAGATGCAAACCTGCAATCCTCCTGTCTCAGCCTTCCAAGTACTGGGATTACAAGTGTGCCCCACCACGCGTGGCTTTTTTTTTTTTTTTTTGTGGTAGTGGGGATTAAACCCAAAGGCTTTCTACTTTTGAGCTACGTCCCCAGCCCTATTTTTTATTCTTTATTTTGAAACAGGGTCTCACTAAGTTGCAGAGGGCCTCACTAGGTAGCTGAGGCTGGCCTCAGCCTCCCAAGTAATACTGAGATTACAAGTGTGCGCCTTTTTTTTTTGCAGTACTGGGGATTGAACCCAGGGGCATTCTACCTCCAAACTACCCCTCAGCCCTATTTATTTATTTATTTATTTTTGGCAGTACTGGGGATTGAACTCAGGGGCATTCTACCTCCAAGCTACACCCCCAGCCCTAATTTTTATTCTTTATTTTGAAACCAGGTCTTGCTAAGTTGTGGAGTGCCTCACTAGGTAGCTGAGTCTGGCCTTGAACCCGGATCCTCCAGTCTCAGCCTCCCGAATGCTGGGATTATAAGCGTGCGCCACCACGCCCGGCTCCTACTTTTTATTCTTTATTTTGAAACAGGGTCTCACTAAGTTGTGGGGAGCCTCACTAAGTAGCTGAGGCTGGCTGCCAACCCGGATCCTCTGGTCTGAGCCTCCCAAGTACTGGGATTACAAGTGTGCACCCCCATGCCTGGCTCTTTTTTTGTGTTTTATTTTAATTTGTTTTGCAGCACTAGGGATTGAACTCAGGGGCATTCTACCTCCAAGCTACACCCCCAATCTATTTTTTTTTTTTTTTGCGGTACTGGGGATTGAACTCAGGGGCATTCTACCTCCAAGCTATATCCCCAAGCCCTATTTTTTATTCTTTTTTTTTTTTTTTTTTTTTTGTGGTACTGGGGATGGAACTCAGGGGCATTCTATCTCCGAGTTACACCCCCAGCCCTATTTTTTATTCTTTATTTTGAAACCGAGTCTCACTAAGTTGCGGAGTGCCTCACTAGGTAGCTGAGGCTGGCCACGAACTCGGATCCTCCGGTCACAGCCCCCAAATGCTGGGATTACAAGCATGCGCCACCACGCCCGGCCCCCAATCTATTTTTTATTCTTTATTTTTATTTTATTTATTTATTTATTTTTTGCAGTACTGGGGATGGAACCTGGGGGCATTCTACCTCCGAGCTACAGCCCCAGCCCTATTTTTTTATTCTTTATTTTTGAAACAGGGTCTCACTGAGTTGCGGAGGGCCTCACTAAGCAGCTGAGGTTGGCCGAGAACCCGGATCCTCCAGTCTCAGCCTCCCAAATGCTGGGATTACAAGCGTGTGCCACCACGCCCAGCTCTATTATTTATTTATTCATTTATTTTTTTTTTTTTGCGGTACTAGGGATTAAACTCGGGTGGTCTACCTCCGAGCTATACCCCCAGCCCTATTTTTTATTCTTTATTTTGAAACAGGGTCTCACTAAGTTGTGGAGTGCCTCACTAGGTAGCTGAGGCTGGCCGAGAACCGGAGTCCTCTAGTCTCAGCCTCCCTAATGCTGGGACAAGTGTGTGCCACCACGCCGGGCTTATTCTTTATTTTTGAAACAGGGTCTCATTAAGTTGCAGAGGGCCTCAGTAAGCAGCTGAGGCTGGCTGCGAACCCGGATCCTCCAGTCTCAGACTCCCAACTGCTGGAATTACAAGTGTGTGCCACCATGCCCAGCCCTTCTTTATTTTTGAAACAGGGTCTTACTAAGTTGCGGAGGGCCTCACTAAGTAGTTGAGGCTGACTGCGAGCCCGGATCCTCCGGTCTCAGCATCCCAAGTACTGGGATTACAAGCATGCACCACCATGCCCCGCTTTTTTTTTTTATTTGTATTTTATTTATTTTTTTGCAGTACTGGGGATTGAACTCAGGAGCATTCTACCTCCAAGCTATACCCCCAGCCCTATTTTTTATTCTTTATTTTGAAACAGGCTCTCACTAAGTTGCTCACTAAATTGTGGAGTCCCTCACTAGGTAGCTGAGGCTGGCCGTGAACCCGGATCCTCTAGTCTCAGCCTCCTGAATGCTGGTATTACAAGCGTGTGCGACCACGCCCGGCTTTTTTGTATTTTAAAGAAAATTTTTGTAAAGAACTTTGTTGTGAGCCAGCTCAGAGGTAGAACGCCCTAGGGTTCAATCCTTAGTACCATGCACTACCCTGGTGTGGTAGTGCATGCCTATAATCCCAGTACCTAGGAGGCTGAGGCAAGAAGATTGAAGGTTGTTTTTGTTTTTGTTTTTGTTTTTTTGCGGTACTGGGGATTGAACTCAGGGGTATTCTACCTCCGAGCTATATCCCCAGCCCTATTTTTTATTCTTTAATTTGAAACCGAGTCTCACTACGTTGCGGAGTGCCTCACTAGGTAGCTGAGACTGGCCGCGAACCCGGATCCTCCGGTCTCAGCCTCCCGAATGCTGGGATTACAAGCGTGCTCCACCACGCCCGGCTAGGATTGAAGGTTTGAATCTAGTGAGTGTAATTTAGGAAGTAACTTTTTTTTTTAAATAAAAAAGGGCTAAGGCATAGCTCAGTTAGAACAGCTGTGGGTTTAATCTCAGTACTACACACACACTAAAAAGAAAGGAGGAGCCGGGCGTGGTGGCGCACACTTGTAATCCCAGCATTTGGGAGACTGAGACTAGAGGATCTGGGTTCGAGGCCAGCCTCAGCTACCTAGTGAGGCACTCCGCAACTTAGTGAGACTCTGTTTCAAAATAAAGAAAAAAAAATAGGGCTGGGGGTATAGCTCGGAGGTAGAATGCCCCTGAGTTCAATCCCCAGTACTGCAAAATAAATAAATAAATAAACAAATAAGTAAATAAATAAATAAAAAGAAAGGAATATGGAAGGAGCTGGGTGTGGTGGCACACGCTTGTAATCCCACACTTGGGAGGCTGAGATAGGAGGATCCGGCTTCACAGCCAGCCTCAGCTACTTAGTGAGGCCCTCCGCAACTTAGTGAGACCCTGTTTCAAAATAAAGAATAAAAAATAGGGCTGGGGAAGTAGCTTGGAGGTAGAATGCCCTTGGGTTAAATTCCCAGTACCGGAAAAAAAAAAAAAAATAGAAATGCTAAACTGACCACAGTGGCTCATGCCCATTAATCCCAGTACTGGGAGGCTGAGAAGGATCACAGAATGGAGACTAAAACATGGTTATGTAGCCAGACCCTTATTCAAAATAAAATAAAGGAGGGCTAGGGATATAGCTCAGAGGTAGAACATACCTGGGATCAATCTCTTAATACCACACATACATACACACCCACAAAGTAGAAATGCTGGATCAAATATTCTGTATTTTGAGACCAGGCATGGTGGTTGTACACACCTGTAATCCCAGCAACTTGGGAAGCAGAGGCAGGAGGACAACAGATTCAAGGCTAGCCTGGGCAATGTAGGGAGACCCTGTGTCAAAATAAAAAATAAAAAGGGTTGAGGATGTAGTTCAGCAGTAGGATGCCCTTGGGTTCAATCCCTAGTACCCTCCCCCGGCATACACACACAAAAGGCTATTGAAATTTTGATTGGAGGATCTTTTTAGATACCTTTCCTAAAGATTATATATATGTATCTCCATATACATATATATAAAGGTTGTATCTTTTCTGTTCCCCTTAATAGTAGTGGGAGTGCTGCTTTTGTTGTGAGTATTCCAATAGCTGTTATCTTTTGTGATTATGTATATTTTTGCCTTTCATTAACTGTTAATAAATCTTCTCCCCTCTTTTCCAGATATAGCAATGATGTAACTTCTTTGCCTTTTTTGCTGGAGATCCTTACAGTGTTACCTGAAGAAGTACATAGTCGTTCCTTACGAATTGGAGCTAACAGGCGCACAGAAATTATAGAAGATTTGGCCTTCTACTCCAGTACAGTGGTATCTCTATTGGTAAGTTAGTTGGAAATACTTAGTTGCTGTCCAGGGGCAGAAAGCCATGGTGATTATTTTACCAGCCAACTGCATTACTGCAAAAAAGCTTTCTTTAGCTGTGATAGTACTTTGGCATTTATATAACACTTTACAATTACAAAGCACTTTCAAAAACTATACTTATTAAAACTGAGAATGGATCCTCCATAAGATCCAGTTATCGTAATCCTGTTCTAGAAACACATATATTTCAACACACACAAAACAAATGGAAGAGAATTGGGGATGTGGCTCAGTGATAGAGTGCTTGCCTAGCATATGGGCTTGATTATTCACACCACAGAAACAAAATCCAAAACAACAAATGGAAGTGAACAGAAGTAAGTGCATTTGAGGAGGAGGGGAGGTTGCTGGCTCAGTAATGTCTTAAACGTGTCAGCACTACTGAGTTATCTCATTGTGCTGAGTCTGTGTTAATTTAATTTTTAAAATAAGCCATCACAAATTAAAAAAAAAGATCACAAGACAAGAGAGGGAAAAAAAATAAGCCATCAATTTGGAATCAATTAAGCTATGGTATTATTAGTTAGAAGTGATAATATACCAAAGCTGGGTGTGGGAGCAGGGCGTGGTGGCACACGCTTGTAATCCCAGCATTTGGGAGGCTGAGACTGGAGGATCCGGGTTCGCGGCCAGCCTCAGCTACCTAGTGAGACACTCCGCAACTTGGTGAGACTCGGTTTCAAAATAAAGAATAAAAAATAGGGCTGGGGGTATAGCTTGGAGGTAGAATGCCCCTGAGTTCAATCCCCAGTACCACACAAACACAAAAAAGGCTGGGTGTGGTGGTACACACCTGTATTCCAAGTACTTGCAAGGCTGAGACAGGAGGTTCGTAGGTTCGAGGACAGCCTTAGAAACTTTGTAAGATCCTGTTTCAGAATAAAAAAAGGGCTGAGCATATAGCTCAGATTCAATCACCAGTACCATACACACACAAAAGTAATGAAAGTATACCTCAAACGGATGTGCTTAAAACTAGTTAAAAAAAAAAAAAAGATATCTATATCTATATAGATATATCTATATTATATATAAATATAAAAGAAATCTTAGTATGCCCCCAGCCCTATTTTTTTTATTTTGGAACAGGGCCTTCCTAGGTTGCTGAGGGTCTCACTAAGTTAATGAGGCTGTCCTTGTGCTTGGGATCCTCTTGTCTCAGCCTCCCAAGTACTGAGTCCCCTGCTCTCACCCCCCTACCCCGCCCCTTGGTGGTACTGGGGATTGAATCCATGGGCATTCTATCTCCAAGCTATACCCCCAGCCTCCCCTTTTTTAGATTTATTTTTTATTTTGAATCAAGGTCTTGCTGAGTTGCTAAGAGTCTTGCTGTGTTGCTCAGATTGGCCTTAAACCTACGAACCTCCTGTCTCAGCCTTCCAAGTATGGGAATTACAGGCATGTACCATTGTGCTTGGCTTGTAAAATAATATTTTAATGTATAATTGTGTTTCCTTGTGCTCTTATTATTTCCCTACAGTCTTTGGCAATATGCTAATTACTATCATTGTATATTAGTGTATAATGTGCTAAGTAAGATAATTGCTGCAATCTGCCTACATGTAGTTGTTTTTGAAATGTAGGAAGTTCTGGATTATTAATAGGATATTTGTTCTGTGTTTACAAATAAATAAATTCTAGAGGGTAGTTAAAATCATAGACTTCGAAGCCAGACTTCTTGAGTCTTGGCTGTGCTATTTACTAGTTGTACCATAGTAAGCAAGTGACTTGTTCCCTCTGCCCCGCTTTTCTCATGTTTATAATGGAAATAATAATATCTATTTCATTTTCTGGGGATTGAGTTAATACATGTAAAGTTCTTAAAGTAGTGCCCGACACATAGTGACTGCTAAATGTTAGTTATGGCAAATGGTCACCTTATTTCCTAGTCACATGTTCCTCTTTCTCTACAATGTAATGGCCAGGAAGAAACAGAAAAATAGAAGGAACCAGGCATATTCATATACTTGTACTTCCTTTCTATCTTCTTCCTTTTTTTCTGTCTTCATAGAAGAAAAGGTTGGTTTAAAAAAATTTTTGGTTTTGGTAGCTTTCTATATCTTAATGACTTCAGCAGTGTTCTGTGGGAAAGAAGACCGTATGTAGTCACATACTAAAGCCTCTTCTTTTCATCTTTGCAAATAACCTAGCACTCCTTGGAGGGCAGTAATAAAAAGAGTCATCTTCAGTGTGCTTTATGTAATAGATGAAGCTTTGAATCTGGAGGATTTTCGTGTACAGTTTTATATCGGCAATGTAAACATGAATATTAGAATCTTATCTTTTAGACTGTGGTTGCCATCAACTTACTTGAATAATTTCTTCTTTTGATTCCATTAATTGAAAATAATTTTTTTTTTTTGAAGTACTAGGGATTGAATTCAGGGCCATTCTACTTTCAAGCTACACCCCTAGTCCTATTTTTTTTATTTTTATTTTGAAACAGGGTCTCACGAAGTTGCGGAGTACCTCACTAAGTACCTGAGGCTGGCTGCGAACCTGGATCCTCCAGTCTCAGCCTCCCAAGTACTAGAATTACAAGCGTGCACCACCATGCCCGGGTAATTGAAAATAAACAAATTAAGAAACATGCAATCATTATAGCCTGTTAGTGCAAACATACCTGGAAGTACAAATGCGAGACCTTAGTTCTGGTTTGATAGTACATCATGGGATTCCACACTCCTCTATCCCATGCCCTGGGACCCCACTGCCTGCAAAAGCCTTTGTGAAACATCTAGAAAAAGTTGGGTATACTTTACTCTGGTAAAAACATACACCATGTTTTTACAAGCATGCGCCGGGTGCGGCGCATGCTTGTAATCCCAGCATTACAGTGAGGCACTCCGCAACTTAGTGAGACACTGTTTCAAAAAAATAAAGAATAAAAAATAGGGTTGGGGGTGTAGCTCGGAGGTAGAATGCCCCTGAGTTCAATCCCCAGTACCAAAAAAAAAAAAAAAAAAAAAAACATACACCATTGGTGGTGAGTTTTAGTTTGACTTCTGATTTATCTCTTTTTTCAGTACTGGGGATTGAACCATGGGGCCATTCTACTTCTGAGCTACACCCTCAGACCCCCCCCTTTTTTTTTCCTTGTGGTACTAGTGGTCAAACCCAGTGGTATTTTACCTCTGAGCCATATCCCCAGCCCTGTTTTATTTTGAAACAGGATTTCACTAAGTTGCTGAGGCTGTCCTCGAACCTGTGATCCTCCTGTCTCAGCCCCCCAGGTACTAGGATTACAAGTGTGTGCCACCATGCCCTGCTCTTTTTTTTTTTTTTTTGGAATTTGAAAAGATCTCTCTAAGCCGGGCGTGGTGGCACACACTTGTAATCCCAGCATTCGGGAGGCTGAGACCGGAGGATCCGGGTTCGAGGCCAGCCTCAGCTACATAGTGAGGCACTCCACAACTTAGCAAGACCCGGTTTCAAAATAAAGAATTAAAAAAAAAAAAAAAAATAGGGCTGGGGGTGTAGCTCGGAGGTAGAATGCCCCTGAGTTCAATCCCCAGTACCGCAAAAAAAAAAAAAAAAAAAAAAAAAAGATCTCTCTAAGTTGCTGAGTGTCTTGCTAGTTTGGCAAGGCTATCCTTGAACCTGCTATCCTCCTGTCTCAGCCTCTCAAGTACTGGGTTTACAGGTGTGTGCCACTGCACCTGGGAGTTTATCTTTTTTGTAATATTTATAGTGGTGTAACTTTCTGTGGAGTGACATATTTATTAGAGAATTCAGGTATCAAAGTTGAAACATGGGAAGCTTTTCACATAGAATATACAGTGGTATGCCTAGTTTAATTTCATTCTATGAAAACCAGACTTGTAGATGAATAAATATTACTTTACAAATTATATTATATTGACAAAACTACATTAGTGGAGAAGTGAAAACTAAAAATCCTAGTAAGTTTTTTTTTTTTTTTTTTTTTTTTTGCGGTACTGGGAATTGAACTCAGGGGCATTCTACCTCCGAGCTACACCCCCAGCCCTATTTTTATTCTTTATTTTGAAACAGGGTCTCACTAAGTTGCTAGTGCCTCACTAGGTAGCGGAGGCTGGCCGCGAACCCGGATCCTCCGGTCTCAGCCTCCCGAATGCTGGGATTACAAGCGTGCACCACCACGCCCGGCTCTTAGTAAGTTATTTTTGAAACAGATCTATTTCTGAAACATATCTGTGTGTGTGGCACTGGGGATTGAACCCAGAGGCATTCTACCTTTGAGTTACACCCCCAGCCTGATTTTTTGTTTTCTTACTTGGAAACAGTCTTGCTAGGTTGAAGAGAGTCTCAGTACTGGGATTACAGGTGTACACCACCATGCCTGGCTCTGAATCATGTTTGTAACCTCTCTATCTCAGTTTCCCATTGAAAAAGAGGAAATGATAGTACCTACATATAGACCTTTGGCGTGTGTGTGTGGGGGGGATCAGATGGATTAATGCTGTTTAGAACAGTGGTACATATAAAGCACTTTCAACTGTTAGCTTTTGTTATTGTTATCCTCATTTTATACTTGTAAGGTGTTTGACTTTTTTTTTTCTTTTTTTTGTGATATTCAGATGACCTGTGTAGAAAAAGCTGGAACAGACGAGAAAATGCTTATGAAGGTCTTTCGCTGTTTGGGAAGTTGGTTTAACTTGGGAGTTTTGGATAGTAACTTCATGGCTAACAATAAGTTACTAGCACTCCTTTTTGAGGTTTTGGTAAGTAATTGCTTTGTTTATTATACTATTCCTGCCACAGTCACTTTTTCTTTTTTGCGGAACTAGGGGTTGAACCCAGAGGGAATTCTACCTCCGAGCTACACCCCTGGTCCTATTTTTTTTTTTTTTTTTTTTTGCAGTACTAGGGATTGAACTCAGGGGTGTTCTACCTCAGAGCTATACCCCCAGCCCAATTTTTTATTCTTTATTTTGAAATCGGGTCTCACTAAGTTGCAGAGTGCCTCACTAGGTAGCTGAGGCTGGCTGCGAACCTGGATCCTCCAGTCTCAGCCTCCCGAATGCTGGGATTACAAGCGTGCGTCACCATGCCGGGCTCCTATTTTTTTTTTTTTTTTGCGGTATTGGGGATTGAACTCAGGGGCATTCTACCTCTGAGCTATACCCCCAGCCCTATTTTTTATTCTTTTATTTTGAAACCGAGTCTCACTAGGTTGCGGAGTGCCTCACTTGGTAGCTGAGGCTGGCCGCGAACCCGGATCCTCTGGTCTCAGCCTCCCGAATGCTGGGATTACAATTGTGCGTGTGCCACCACGCCCGGCTCGGCTCCTATTTAAGAGCAGTCTCATAGGCAGATAATTTATTTACATATTAAAATCCAAGTAACAAAAACCCTCGTATCTTTTTCCTTGTAATAAAAGTATAAAATAGCGTTGGTTTTTTTTTTTTTTTTTTTTTGCTGCGGTACTGGGGGCATTCTGCCTCCGAGCTATAGTCCCAGCCCTATTTTTTTATTCTTCATTTTGAAACAGGGTCTCACTAAGTTGCGGAGTGCCTCACTAGGTAGCTGAGGCTGGCCACGAACCCTGATCCTCCAGTCTCAGCCTCCCAAATGCTGGGATTACAAGTGTGTGCCACCACACCCAGCAAAATACTGTAGTTTTTTTTTTTTCCAGTACTGGGGATTGCACTCGGGCATTCTACCTCCAAGCTATACCCCCAGCCCTATTTTTAATTCTTTATTTTGAAACAGGGTCTCAACTAAGTTGCGGAGGGCCTCACTAGGTAGCTGAGGCCGGTCTCGAACCCGGATCCTTCAGTCTGAGCCTCCCAAATGCTGGGATTACAAGCATGCGCCACAACGCCCGGCTAAAATAGTGTATTATTAATAATGGTTATAACATCTTCATATTACCATGTCATAGTCATAATTACTTGAATATAAGAAATTTAGAGATGCAGAATGGGAGAACTTAAAAAAATTATCCTTAGTGCATCCAGAGATAATTGCAGATCAGAATATTATCTTTATAGTTTGAGTTAGTTTGGTTAAGCATCAGTGCATATGCAAAGTAGAGCTCAGGTTTTTTGAGATTAGTAGGATAAGCAGTAATACCTTTATATATTTGGGAAGGTTTTTTTTTCTTTCAGCTTGGAAAATAGTAGCACCTCATTGTGCATTCCTGTCTTGGTAGATATGAGTTCTTAGAATAAGACTCAATTTCAGAATAAGAAACATAACATTATCTCAAGCACTAATGTTGAACAGGTCTTTGGAGATACAAATGATTTTGTTTCTTCTGGAAGATTTCTTTTAGTGAAGATTTATTAGAATGGAAGCGATACACTGGATATATGCACATCCACGAGCCGGGCGTGGTGGCGCACGCTTGTAATCCCAGCATTCGGGAGGCTGAGACCAGAGGATCCGGGTTCGCGGCCAGCCTCAGCTACCTAGTGTGGCACTCCGCAACTTAGTGAGACTCGGTTTCAAAATAAATAATAAAAAATAGGGCTGGGGGTGTAGCTCGGAGGTAAATTGCCCCTGAGTTAAATCCCCAGTACCGAAAATAATATATATATATATATATATATATGCACATCCACTATTTTTTAGAGTATAGTAGCATGATTAATGTCTCTGTGAATTAAAGAAAGAAAAATACATTCAGGGTTACACTTGGCATTTCATTGTTATTATAGTTCTGTTGTAATTCTTACATCAGAAGCAACACAGCAACATCAGGAACTCAGGAAAGTTAGGATGCTAATGATTGTTTTGCTCGTCATTGTCTTTGTCTCCATGTCTGTTACTGCCCTACTACCTTCTTCTTCTTTTTTTTTTTTGCAGTACTGGGGATTGAACTCAGGGGCATTCTACCCCCAGCCCTCTTTTTTATTCTTTATTTGGAAACCGGGTCTCACTAAGTTGCGGAGTACCTCACTAGGTAGCTGAGGCTGGCCATGAACCCGGATCCTCCGATCTCAGCCTCCCAAATGCTGGGATTACAAGCATGCACCACCATGCCCAGCTCCTACTACCTTCTTCTTTTTTTATTTTATTTTATTTTTTTTATTTTTTTGGCGGTACTGGGGGTTGAACTCAGGGACATTCTACCTCCGAGCTATACCCCCAGCCCTATTTTTTATTCTTTCTTTTTTTTTTTTTTTTT
>PVLC010031609.1:0-18693 GCA_004027655.1 Graphiurus murinus
CACCTTGACCTATTGAATATAGAATGTGGTAGAGTAGAATCCCAGGAGGGAGGCCTTCTCTGGTTTTTCGTGTGTGATTCTTGCTTTGACAGTAGAGATACTGTTTTGCTAAAAGTCACATATATGATGGAGTAAGTCAGATGGTATGTGTTGGAATTCTTATTTATCAAATAATAATGACAGTCCCATCTAATCTATGAAATTTTGAGAATTAAATAAATGTCAAAATGAATTTAAGAAAGCATGAAACATTTTAACATTGAATATATGAAAACTCAATTCCTTATAAAGGTATGTTTTTTTCCATTGTGAAAGTAGCAGATAAAAAGAAACTTATCTATTTTAAGTAAAAAATTACATTTTAAAAATTTTGTACTAAGCCTATATTTTACATTCACTTTTAGAAGAATTTAAAATGACTGCTAGCATGATTTATTCAAAGTTGAGTGTTTAAAAAATATTTCTAACAACTGAAGGATAGCTATTAATTCAGTCTTTCATTGTTTTGAATTTCTAAAAATAAAATATATAAGTCAATATACTTTGTCAAGATAATAATTTCTGGTGTTTTGCTATTTCTCTTTGTATTTTTATGCTTTCATGAAAAAATGAAATTTGATCATTTTTTAATTCATAAAGGTATTTATTTAATAACATTGCTTTTTTAAAAGCACTTAAAATTTTACCACATTTGAATGGGTTGCAGTTTTTGCTTCTTGTAATAATTATATTATAGTTCCCTGATGCAGATTCATACAGGAGTATTTAAGGAATGAAAGGTCAAAAATATTAAATATTTACATTCATTAGAACATGATCTTTTCGTATAGGCAGAAAGGAAAGAAACTAATTGGTTTATTTTCAATTGAAGGCTTTATGAACTTACCAGTTTGGTAATTTCTTAAATGTCACAATTAAAAATATTGACCTATTTCTCTCTGGGCTTTCATTGAAATGGTAGCAGTCATCTGCAATATTACCTAATAAATTTAAAATATGGCCTTCAAATATAAATGCAACTATTATAACTAATGTTTCTCCTCTTCAAGCCAAAAGCTTTAAATAAAAACTGATTGCTCTTTTTGGTATAATAGTCTCCTGAGTGCTCCAGCGTGCTTTGTTTTCTTCAATACAAGCAAAGCAGGATGGCTCTATCAGTTAATTAAGCTGTGTTTTTCTGAACAGTCTTACTTTTATCTCTGGTTTTAGTTTCTCATCTATGAATCAAAAATTTCAAGTTAGATGTTCTCTAATACCTCTTTATATATTTTTGTCTCATAAAAAAAAAAGAAAGAAAAGGCAGAGTGGCTGGGCTGTCTATAACAGCTGGTGTGGCTGGGGAACTTGTGTAATCGTTAAGATCTCTGCTTCGGTTGAAGAATGTCCACTTCATTTAATTGCTTAACTATATTGGTGAAGTATGATGGTGTAACTTAGCAAAACCCTCAGCAACTTAGCGAGGCCTGCTTAAAAATAAAAAAAATTTTTAAAAGGCTAGGGGTGTAGCTTGGAAGTAGAATGATCCTGGGTTCAATCCCTCTTCTCTCTGCCACCACAAAAAATAATTTACAAATATATTGGTGAAAGTCAGGATTTCTCCACTAAGAAACTTGCAAAATGGTTGCCCACCTGTGTTTCCATGAAATGAGAGGGAAGACCTCTCATATCAAGGGGTTGGTGGCTCTTAATTGGGAGATATCAGAAAACAGAATGCTCCCAAAGACCCAGAAGTACTGTATCCTCCCTGTTTACTCAAGCAGACTGGACCCCGGTCCATAGAAGAAAACAGTTGTACTTATGAGCATTTGAACATGCAACCATATAACAAAACGGGGTTTAGTGAATTCTTCCCCTTGGTGGAATGAGAAGTCACTATGCAAGGGAGAAGGTCAACTAGTGATAAGGACCAGTAGGAGTCTGGATGAACACTGTAGAAGCTATTTAGGAGGGGTTGGGGGAGATATCAGGGGTTTCTGTCAACATTCAGTGCTGCCTTGAAGGCATGGAGGAATGTAGCTCCAAAGACCTGGATGGATGAACACTTTCTTTCCCAGAAAGACACATTCTTTAAAGGTGTAGGCTGCAACCACATTGACGACTATTGCTAGGAAAGAGGAAGCCATATGTCACATTTAATATCAGGGGCATTTGCTGCTTTTTAATTGAAATAGGACATGGTGACAAAGCCCTTCATTCTCATGTGTATGGGGCTTGGCAGAGGGGTCTAGGACCTATCTCATTACTCTGATGGGTTTATTGAAAGATGACAAAGAAAATCCTCGTCTCTGATAGAAAGGAGGGTATAGACCCTGTGGTTCCCAAAGAAACTCTGTGACATCATGGGCTTTGATGTGGAATGAGTTTGCCAGGGACTTGAGGGTAGAGACCCTTGTGCACCTTTGGCAGGAAAGACATCCCACTGGACAGGAGGCCCTGGCTGTGCCTCTCACTCCATGGCACTGGAGATGCCTTCTTTGGGTTGGCTGCCAAGTCTATAATTCTTAGGGAAGTGATAAAAAAAAAAAAAAAGAATAGTTGAAAGAATTTTAGGAGGGAGGTTGGTGGGGGAAAAAGAGGGTCAGGGAAGGAAATGGTTCAAATAATGCTATGTTCATATATGAAGAGTCCACTACCAATCTTACTCACATGTACAGGGAGGGAGGAGGGGGACCAGGGAGGGATGCCAATGGAAATACGCCAAGTGCTGTGTGTATCACTTTGAATGTGACTGTGATGCATAATCACAATGCACCAATAAAAGTTTAAAAATAATTAAATGTGATGAGGACCTTTTGGGTGAAGAGAATGAGCATTCCCTTTCTCTCAGCCCCAGAGAAGTCAGTAACATGCCCTACATTGTTTTTGGAAGTAGAGCAATTTGTTATCATGATGTGAATGTGGTGCTACCATTCTTTTGACACCAGTCATTTCAAGGTGAAAGAGAAAGAAACTGAATACCTTAAGTGTTGAGATGATGAGGTCTTTAAAGGTCAAAAATTATTAGAATTTTTTGGTTTGGGCTTTTGGCTTTGTTGTTTTGTGTGTGTTTGTTTGGTTGGGTTTGTTATTTTGCTGGGCTTTTGTTTGTTGGTTTATTGTTGTTTTGAATTTTTTAGCTAGCATCATTAGTTGCTATTGCTGCTTTCGATGGACAGTGCTAGGAGACAGAGTAGAGAGGCCAGGTCAGGCCTCGGGGCCAGCTCTCCCTGTGAGGATAGCCTCCTGGACAGTTGTAGGCTCTTGACGGACATCAGCAAGGGCGGTTTTGCCCAGGTCAAACTGGCCTACCATATTCTCACTGGGACCAACGTGACTGTGAAGGTCTTGTTTAGTTCCAACCCATTCCTTTGATCTGAAATGGACATTATGAGGACTGTGGAGCATCCGAACATGTCCAGCTGTTTGAGTTAATTGACACAGCTGACGACGTCTGCCTGGTAATGAAGCACATGAGCAGGGGGCCGCATCTAACAGTCAGCTGCCATGGAGGGGGAGGAGGCCTGGAGGGTGTTCAGGCAGGTTGTGAGCACAGTGCAATACTGTCACCACAAAGGCATTGTACACAGGGACTTCAAGCCAGACAACATCCTCTTGGATGCAGAAGGAAACATCAAAGTCATTGACTTTGGGCTAAGCTGCCGCTTCACCGCTGGGTAGAAGCTGACCACTGTCTGTGGCACTCCCCACTAATGTGCCCCAGAGGTCCCCCAGGGACAAGGATATTGCCCTGAGGTAGACACCTGGGGCCTGGGTGTCGTCCTCTACTGTATTCGTGCAGGCCACCTCTCATTCAATGGCACCACCTTGGAGCAACTGAGGAAGGAGGCACTGCAGGGAGGATACTCTGTGCTCCCTCACATTTCCACCCAGGTGCGAAGCCTCATCAACTGCTCATTGACTGTTAACATTGGCGCTGAGGCCCACAGCCAGGGAAATCCTCAGGTACCCATGGTTGGGACAGGGTAAGAAGCATTCACCTCCTCCTAGTGAGCTTCTCTCCAAATGCCCAAACCCTATAACCCTGAGCGTGATGCATCACCTGGGTTACAATCCACATCAGACTTGGCTGTCAGTGGTGAACAGGACTTTTGAGAATGCCATGGTCACGCACCTGCTTATCCAACACCAAGTGAGCAATGGAGCAAGGTGGGAGCCTCGGGGGTGTGGTGCCGCCCCCATCCCCAGCAGATCTGTCCACCTCCGGTCTTCCACTGAGGAGGAGAGCCAGCCAGCCTAACCTTCTAGCCTGCCAGTTTGTGCCTTCTAAGTATCCTCCAGTCAAGGAGGGCACGAAGTCCAGGCAGGAGGGTAGCAGAAGGGTCAACCTGCCTGCCATTCCCTTGAGCTTCCCAGTGAAGAGGACCTCCCCTCTCAGCACAGCCCCCAAGCATGGCCCCGAGGCCCCCCAGGCCAGCCCCTGTAAGAGCAGCAGCAACACTGGGGAGGCAGAGGGAAGCTGGTCCTCCCAGGACCCAGCAGAAAAAGCCCCTGCGTCCGGCAAACCCATTGTGAGCCCGCCTCCAGTGCCCTGGACGACATTGGAAGGGCTGGAAGGGCTGGAGCTGGGTCACCAGGAGGATTTTCACCAGCTGCTGCTGTGTGCTGGCCCCTGGAGCCAACAAAGTGGCTCCAGAGAGAGGGGGCAGAGGAGCCCCACATTTTTCAACAACAAAATTACTTCAGAAAAAAACAAGACAGATAGGTGGATGAAACTAACTCCTTGAATCTTAAGGTCAGCCAGAGTAGACTCAGCTGCAGGACAAAGTGTTCCAACCGTTACAGGCTTCTCCACACAGATTCTAGTCAAGAGGCCCCTGTCTGGGAGAAACCGGAGACTTTTTTCTCACAAAATTCCCCCTTTCCCTGAGATGATTCCTAATAAATTAAATTTTCTTATTGTGCTTCATAATAAAAAAAATAACTTGACAATCTACCCCCCCCAAAAAAAATCAGAATGAGTCTCCAACGAATAATATTTCAGAATCGCAGAGCATTGTAGTGGGAATATGATGCTGTAGTAAACTATGGGCATATTAAAGAATTTGGGGCAAAGGGAATTCTTCAAAGACAAAATTGAGGAGGATTACATCAGATATATCAGAACAATTATCCTCGAGCATGGTGATTAACGACAAGAGCGGCATCAATCTGAGGTTAAGGAGACAGTGGCTGGGCAGATGGCTCTGTAGAACTACTTTTGGTAAAAGGTGGCAGTAGCCTCTATGCAAAGCTGTAGTCTGGCAGTCTTTCATAATGGCTCTTACCAGGCCATCATGTGTAAGAACCCTTCCTTTATAACTTCCTGGTGCTCTTCACCTTTTTGCTTAGGATTGACTCAGGTGACTACTCCATTTTGTTTCTAGTTGCTTTCACATTTTGCTCACAAACTAAAATCTTGGCTACATACCTCCATGAGGCATCACAGCTGAAGAACTAAGAGGGTTCATTTGTGCATGGATCATTATGTCTGACAAGAAAAAATCTTACCCTCTGCCCTTGTCCTCTTCTAACTTGTTTGGGAAAGTAGAAGGTTCTCCCTCTCCTTTTAACTCCTGCCAGTCAGGTCACATACAGGCTTCCAAGCATCTCAGGGATGGAGTTAAATGTTCAGTGCTGGAGCTTACCAGTGACCCTGACTTACAATTGACTCACTCCTAGGTGTGTTCTTCAAGATGCTCAGTATCTCCAGAAAACACCCGAAGTCCAAAAGCCAAAGTTCCTTTGTGCAAAGTTCTGGGTGCCTTTGAAACGGGTTAAACTGAGGACTTGATGCTTTCTGTTTCACAACTCTGACTTCTGTCTCAGGGTGATGCACACCTGGAATATTTACAGGGATGAAGATAAAAACCAAAGGCATCTTAAGCTGTGAATGAGCCCCTTAACTAGTCCCTTGATCTCAAGACCTTAACTATTGCTGGTATTTCTCATCTTTTCTTTATTATCCCTCAAGACATAACATAACTGGAAGAATTATTTTATCTCAGTATGTGCTGTTAAGTCAAAAGTAAAAATGAACCTGCTATTTGATAGTTGTGCGAACAGCAGTGGAGATATAATTTGGTCTTCTCCTTTTCTCTTTCCTTCTTAATTAAGCCTCTATACTAATATATTTAGTCTATTTTTATTTGTCATCTTCAGTTTTCATTTCTCCATGGGAAAAGAGTTATAAGCATAAACTGATTATTCCAGGTATAGAATAAGATCAATGTTGCTGTTTATCTTTCTTGCTTTATTGAATAATTCAACCTTACATTCGTCTTGCACATAACCCGATATTTTTTCTTTCATGCAGCAGCAGTTGGTTTGAATTTATTGCAACTTTGATCCCCAGCTTCTTTCTGTGTAGCTTTTCTTCAATTACCTTTTCCATCCAGAAAATGACTGTTTTGGTGTTTATGAGTTGTATATTTTGTTCACCTTGAGTATCAGTACTGTCGGTTTATATCTTGTTTTTCTCTTTTATTTCAAAGGACACTGTAAGGTAAAAGGTAGGAGGTGCATTAGAAGCACTAAGTTATTATTTTTAAGTAGCTTTGTAACATCTCTATAGTGGCATCATTTTTCCATCTCTATGGTTCACATCAAACTTAATATGATCTAGTAATATCTCTCTATTTTATAATAAAGTCACAGTCACAGAATCATACAATTTTTTTTATCTGAAAAAGAACTTGAAAGTTCTATTGTTTGATGCTATGTTAAAGATTAGACAGGAGGATTACAGGTTAGGTTCATGGCCAGCCTTAGCAACTTAATGAGATCCTATTTCAAACTGAAAAAACAAAATAGGGTTGAGGTGGAGGAAGCTCAGAAGTAGAATGCCCTGGGTTCAAACCCCAGTACAATGAATGAATGAATTAATTAATTAATTAATTAATTAATGAAACCTGACTCCTAGAAATTGCCCATTAAATTCAATAAGTCGTTAGAGGAAAGAACTTAGGTTTTCAGGCATAATAGTCTCTTTTCTATACTGTTTAGTATGAAATAAATCAATGAGTCAAGTTTAAAAGCTTTTGTCAACTGCATAGTATGTGGAATGCCTTAGGGCTGGTACTAAGCCAGCTATCCACTCTATTCCTGCTCCCCCTCCCCTGGTGAGAACAAGAATATTGTCATAGATGAGGATAAAAGGCTGAATGCAGCCTCAGGAATACACAGTTACACAGGTGACTGTCTTAGTGGGCCCACCGAGGTGGGGCAGAAGACCCTGTAATTTATTCTGCTAATTCTAACTCTCCAGTGTAGAAAGAAAACTCAGAATTAATTTAAGAAAATGGAACAGAATTAATTGAACAACTTAGAGTAAATTTGAGTTAGCAATATCTATGAATTGCCATTTATTTAATAAGCAAATTTCATATGAAAGATTATTATCTTCTAAATTTGAAGATAACTCAGTAATTCAATTTTACTTATTTTAGTCGTGTGTTTCCTATTAATTTCAATAGCACAGAGCTACAGGCAATCTATCACTAATCAAGTATCATTGAACCAATAAAAATATGTTGTGTATTTACATTAGCAATAAGTATGTGCTGAGAATTACAACATATATATGTTATAACAACATATATATATGAAGTCTGGTAATGTGAAAACCATAGACCAAATATATTGTTGAAAAATTATGCATCACTAGCATTATTCAAACACCTCACAGCAGAATAAGTTGATAAGGAAGGAGCTAAAGAAATAGTGATTTATAATTAAAATACATAATTGGCACTATTAATACTTAAGGCATATGGTGGGCTCTGCTCTCAGAACTATTTTGCTTCCCTTCTGGCATAGATATGCTACATTTACCACCTTCCTCTGCAGTTGAGTGAGGCCACAGGCACGATGTATATCATTTGCAGTCTCAGCTCTTAAAATACCTCTGCCACCTCGCTTCCCTGTTAGTGAAGAGGGAATCCTGTGCCAGACTCTGAGACCCAAGATGGAAGCCATTGAATTAAAAGAGTCTGAGGGCTTAACAACCAGGGCTCCCGGTCATCTCACCTGTCTCTCATTACATTGTGATAAGGGAGGGAAATGGCATATTGTGTTAACTTACTGAGGGTTGGTGTAGTTTCTTCAAATTGTCCCTTATAACGTAAAGATGAAAGTTCATAAAATTACATCTGTGAGAAACAGACAGAATTTGCATTTCTCAGTGAGTTTGAGGCTCATGAAATTTAAGTCTTCTTGGTTCTTCAGAGGCACGAAACAGTCTCTGAAATCAGACTCATCCAGAAAGAAGAGAAAAAAGTTAGTGGCTTAGATAAAATTTTCCTAGAACTTTAGGAATAAGATCTTAGAAACATTTTTTTTAAAAAAAACTTCCCTTTTCTTTACCTAGAATAAAACCAGAATGTGTTCCCAGAGAGTGTGAGCTTGCGCTGGCCACTCAGACTGTGAGTAATGGAATAGTAGACAGCCTTACATATGCTCTACCAAACTAGGAAAACCTGAGATAATAACAGGATGCAGTGGACATATGTTATAGAAAGAGTGAGAATAGTCAGAGGTTCTGGTAGGGGTCAGGAAAAAGTGTTACCTCAGGGTTAGAGCTGTGTCTTTCATTAACAACCAATAAGGATATTTAACTGGTCTTTATCTTCAAAAACATATTTGTGTAGAATATAGTTAAGATGAAATGAGGTAACATATATATGAAATTTCCTTGTTCATTGCTTGTTTTGATAAAGATTTGCTGACCCTTGGTTGAAATGATATATATGTATTTGTTAATTATAGAAGAAGAGAGTATTTCCTCTACTTGTTAGACATTTCATGAGATAAAAGTCCCACATTGGTTTTTTTTTTCCAAAACATCCAAATTCAGTACATTCTGAATTCATATTTTAAAATGTTCCTTTACTTACTTGGTTTTCAAATATCAGTATGCATTGAAATTGCCTTGAGGAGCTTGGTAAAATATAAAGTCTATATGCATGTTGAGTCTCTCTTATATGTATGAGAGAGAGAGAGGGGATTATAACTGTTGATTCCCAGCCTGCCTGTCCAACAAGATCTATCCTAATGTCCCAGCATGTCTCAGCATTTCAGAACATATGCCTATCTACCCTGCACTGGAGGTTGGCTTTTGCTGGGAATCACATTTCTTCCCACAGGATTATAGCAAAATCCTATATAATCCTCAAGATGTAACTTAA
The DNA here is from genome assembly GCA_004027655.1 of Graphiurus murinus. Lineage (NCBI taxonomy): Eukaryota > Metazoa > Chordata > Mammalia > Rodentia > Gliridae > Graphiurus > Graphiurus murinus. The sequence goes on from PVLC010031609.1 coordinate 9,162, forward strand.
AAACCACCTCCATAAAGGGTTCAGAATCTTTACAGTGAGATGTGATCTTTCTTTTTTGTGTTTTGTACAGCCTCAGCACTTTGTGACTCTAATGGCTTATGTTCTGTCCAGCTCAGTGTTTTTTGTTTTGTTTTGCATACTCATACATTTTCCCTCCTCCCATTCTGCAGGTTATAATTACTCTGAGAATATTCTTATTTGTGTACATTTTCAGTGCTCAGTATATGTAATAGGAACTCGTGTTTAAAAAAAAAATTCATTGGATGTTATCCAACCTTCCTGTCTTGAAACAGAACACAGTAGACATTCAGTAACTACTTTCACCAGTACTTGGGAGGCTGAGACAGGAGGATCACAGGTTCGAGGATAGCCTCAGCAATTTATCAAGACTCTTAGCAACCTAGTGAGACCCTATTTAAAGACAAAAGATAAAAAAGGTCTAGGGGTATAGTTAGGAGGTAGAATGCTCCTGGGTTCAATCCCTAGTACAAATCCCACAAAACAAAACAAAAAATCAAAAATTTTCAAAACCAATGAATCCACAATATCATCACAATAGCATCACAATATCACATGACCAGAATTGTCAATTGGAAAGGAAGTATTGTTTCTTCGGTTTGGGGATTAAGGTTTAGCAAAGTATATTTATTAGTGATGTTTTCATGAAATGTATTAAATATGAAGCTTTGTATACACCAAGACAAAACCACACACACACACACACACACACACACACACACACACACTTATAGCACATAGCTAGTAAGAGTCCAGTTTGTGAAACTGGAGACAAGTTATGTGAATGTTCTTAAAGTCTCTTTTTAGTATACTTATCTTTTCTTAAAAAAAATAAAAAGCCAAATCTCTTGCCTTAGGTTTGTCCTGATCCTCTTGATTGTTAATGGGATCTCATGTTGATATCTCCCCAGGTGGAGGGCACGTTTGATCTTTAAAAAAGGAGAGTTGTTTCTTTAGTGAACTTTCCTTTGGCCAGCTGGCTAACAAGCTGGCTGTGGACTGACGCACTCAGAGCTGGAAGACTCTGCAGGCCACTGCTAGTTTTGTTGGAATACAAAACCTTAGTGTAGGTCAGTACTTTCATCTTGTTTTAGCACCAAGCTCTTCAGCCAGATCAGGTCTCCAGATACTGGAGGATTATGTTGCCATTTTCCCAGTCCTTCCTACTTTGGCCATTAGTAGAACAACCAGCCTTCTCATAGTGTAGTGCCTATCCAATCATTACACCTGAGGCTTTTTTTGCAGCTAACCTTAAGCATTAGTTACTTTTTGAACTATTAGCCTCACACCATAAGCTTCTTAGAACTTCCTTTTCAAAGGATGACTTGAGGAAGTCTTTACAGAAGGATTTAAATTTGAACTGATTTTCTAGGTAAGTAGGAAATCCACAAGGGAGGATATATCTGTGGAGTGCCATCATCATTATTTTTACTTTTGTTATTGTTACATTTTTGTCCTATCTTTTGATCTCAAGCAGTTCTGTCCAACTTTCTCTAGTTATGGAATTATCTTGTATAATGTTGTCTAAATATGCATCTGCATATATATGTACCGAACTTCTTTTGTGCTGAAGACCATGTTTTGTTTTTCTTGATCACTGGATGGATACTAACACAATTTGAGTTTTCACCAGAGAGTGCCAGAGTGGTTTAGTACTGTGAGTTAGAATAGAATCTGCCCTTCTGTAATGAGGACCATCTTCAGTAAGGGGCTGACTCCTTTGGGACATTGTCTTCAGAAATGGCCACTACAGCTCCTCCCATTCTCTTATGCAACATGCCTTACTGCTTCTCTCCAGAGGTGCAATCTGTTACTACACCCCTTGAATCTTGGCCTGCCTTAAGACTTGTTTTGACTAACAAATCAAGGCCGAAGTGATGCTGAGTGAGTTTTGCACCCAGGCTTCAAACAGGTGCATAGCTTTTGTTGTTGCCCTGTTGTAATGCTGACTTTCCAGAACTCAGAAACGAAGACCCACCTTTAAAAGGCTAAATAATAATAATAAAAAAGAAGTGTATCTGATCCTAGTCCCCAGCTAACAGCAATGCCAATTGCTAATCCTGAGTGAGGCCATGTGGATCCTCTTGATCCTCCAGTTGAAAAGTCTATATGGTAAGTTCAGAGTAACACCTTTACCCCTTGGAAAACAACAAATGATTATTGTTTTAAGTCACTGAGTTTAGGAGTGTGTGTGTATGTGTTGTTTGTTTGTTTCTTGTTTTAATGAAGCAAGGATTAATTATTATCCCTTTCCTCCAGTCCCTGTGGACCAGGGATGGGGTCACCTAGGAATTTAGCCACTCCCTAGGTAATTGCCTATGAATTGTATTGGTTAAAGGCACCATTGTTAAGAGAACTTTGGGAAGTAACTTTGGAAGTAGGCATAGTTATGAGCAAACAAGAGAGTACGACTGAATTACACTTAACATTTGAATATCTTCAGACAGAACATAAGATTATTTTTAAATGAGCAGAGCAAAATAATATAAATTTGCATAAATTTTCTTGCCCAATATTAGGTAATTTCTGTGCCTTATTCTTTCTTTGTTTTCTGTCTTAGGAAAGGGGTAGATTTCTAAGCTTTAGTGGTGTGGGTGGGGAAATACTTCTTAATTTGAACATTTGAAACTTTAGAAGATGAATTATACCTATATCTCAGATTGTCTCAATGACATTAGGGTCATGTTTTTCATTAACTAATATTGTAAAGCCATCCATTTATGAGTGGACTATGTCTTTAATATGGCGGAGCACATCTCGGTGGACCTGCTTGGGAAGGGGCAATATTCGTGACAACAGCCATGGCTGCTGACAGATTAACAGTGTTGGATTTCCCTCCTTTGGTATGGCTGAAAAGGTGTGAATGACAGTTGAAAAGAAGTTCTGATAGAAGCAACTGAAGCCCTGGATCTTTTTGTTTTTTCTTTTAAAGATTTTGTAGTTTTATAGTACTTTGTAGATAACATAGTTTTATCTTTAATTCTTTTTTTTCCTTTTACTTTTATGGTACTGGGATTGAAACCAGGGACATTTTACTTCCAGGGTACACCCCTACCCCAGCCCTATTTTATTTTATTTTTTTATTTTGAAACAGGGTTTCACTAAGTTGCTGAAGCTGGCCCCCAAACCTGTGATTCTCCTGTCTCAGTCTCCTAAGTACTGGAATTGCAGGCATATACCACCACACGTGGATCCTCTACTTGAAATTTTTATTTGATTTCTCAATTTTTTATAACTATGCTATCATTTTGTAATGATCTGTTTAGTATATTTAGAATATTTTTGCATCGTTGGTAGTAGCATTTCTCAAAAGGCTACACCCATGAAGCGTGGACAAATACAAAGAATCAAAGAGTATTGGAACATAAGGAGAACTTAAATTCTAGCATTTAAAAAATAAACATTGAGAGCCACTGAGATTCAAGTTCAAGGTAGAGTGCATACGGAATATAGGACTTTAGGTCATTTTTTGAAAACAAACAAAAATGACATTTTCTACTTTTCTTTTCCTCATCTTTACTGTTATGTCTCCTTCCTATTGTTATACAGCATGCAGTTGCCTTCACCATCACATCAATTGCCAGCCAGATGCCACTCTAGAATAGTAGGAAGATCTTTATTTCTTATCACAGTTTCTAGATCTTTCTAGATATTTTGTAAATTCTCCTTCTAACTGTGAAGGTACATAACCTTTTTTTTTTTTTTCTCAAAATACTGTTAAGAGTCAATAAGGGTGTGGGTAAGGGTGACTTCATCTAACTGCATACCCTGACAGTTGCTCATTAGCTATAAGTAGGTTAGAATCATACGGTTAGAGTTCTCTCTTAGGAGCTATACATTTTGGAAAAAAGAGACCGAAAAGTTCATTTGAATGGAAAGAAAGTTATTCTGGCTTAGACTAGTGAAGATCAATTTCTCTAGAATTTTAAAGTGTGGAGTCCTCAAGTAAATAAAATTTGTCACTTGTCAGTGCTGAGATCTTGTGGATAGATTATTTCACCCCTCTACCTAGTTGGCTGACTTGAGAGGACAGTCCTTGCTACCCACCTGATTCCTCAAGGGTAAGGACAAGGTTTGTGTTTTGTCTATATGTTTCTGAATTGAATCTGAGAAAAAAAAATTCTGCAAACTCATTAAGTTTTTGGTAATTAAAAAAAAAAAAAACCAACAATGAGCAACCTGGATTCAAAAATAGAAAGAGACACTATAGTTTTTCTTGGTGTGATGATATCTAGGCAATAGCAAAGCAATTTCCATGGTAACGTGTACAAAATATCTTTATGATAACTGAAGACTCTCCAAGCTATATTATTTTAAAAGATGCATTGAAATTCTAAAATAAATCAAGTACATAATAGTCAGGGGGAAACCACTATTAAATCAAAAGAAATAACTCAGACAATTAAGAAATGGCAGAAGCCATCAGAAACTCAGAAGGGATAGAATCACTGCCAAATATATCTGTACATCCAGGAATTTATATCTACATATCATAAAGTAATTATAAAATTTCAGCTGAATATTTTATCTTTCACTGGTAAATCATATTTCAAAAACAATGTAACAACGGCATAATTTTATAATGATATCATATATTTTTAATTGAGGACAGATGGCGTTCATATATTCCACAGATAATACATTTCCTGATTACGCATCCTAGGAGGTAAAAAAATTATCTCAATCTCCAACCCTTTTAGTTATTTGAGCCAAAGCCACATGGAGTTTGTTAAAGAGTCTAGTCACATTAGTACAAATTCTAATTGTTTCTTTCTGAGGAATGAAGAGCATATTCTGTGATTAGCCCTCTATGAATAATGAAAACTCTCCCTTGGAGTAAACTCACTACCTGATTTATTCAGGATAACCTGACTCCTGTACGGGATACCGGCTTGGACTCCAGCTGAGGTTAAACATGCCTGTATAACCAGCACCCTGCTTTCCTATCTGAACTCTGCTGTTTCTACTGCTACTGTGGAGATTCGGACCACACAGAAACCAGTCCAGAAGGAGGGAAATTCATCTTAGGCTAGAGGAGGGTATATAGGAATCTAAAAACAGGAACTGCTTATTATGCAGCTAGGCCTCATGGGTCCCTACCTGGAAAAGATATAAAGTGAAAGCAATCTGTCAACAATTGGATGATTTCTCTTCTAGAAGATTAACCAGTATTCACTGGACTTTGAGCCTACACAAGGCACTTTTTAAATGTATTAGTATCTTCATTTGTATTCCCTACCACATTATGAGTAAGATACTATCACTATCCTTGATTTATAAATGAGACAACTGGTACTTAGAGGAACAGTGGCTTCACAAGGTCACAAGTTTATAACTACTAGGACAAGGATGAGGAGGCAGGCAGCACACCATTGTTTGTCCTGCTGTGGAGTGACCCACTCACTTACCTGTGCAGAGCACTTGATGGGTGAGCATAAAATGTGAAATAAGACCCATGTTCCCAAAGCAGAGGAATCAGACCTGATTTCATTCATTGAATTTGAGGATGTCAAACTCACTTCTCTCATTAGGTGAAAATTAAAAATGTATACCCTCATTTCTTACCCACACTGCTTCTCCAAGTGAATTAATGGCAAGATAGCAAGGACATGGTGGGTAGCTATTTGCAAAGAGGAAATGCCCAGGTAGCTAAAGTATACCAGTTATAGATTTGGTTTTTATGCCTGTTTTGCCATAGACAATAATAAAAAGAAATGATTTATTTAAACCTCAGGTAAACCAAATGACATGTGATGGCCTGAACTGTCTGAATCGAAGTCATGTGTCATCTTTCCCACCACAATAACCTTTTGAATACTTTGACATTCCATTGTATCCTCAGGTGCTTTTTCTGCATGGCTTCTAGTTTTTCTCACTTAATCTCTTAATGTAGCAATTACATTCCTAAATAGTCTCATGTTAAAGCATTCTTGAATTCCCGAGAAAGATATTCTACTTGGTCACGATGCATAGATATTTATTTAATACCTTGATGTAGTTTACTTGTTAATAATTTATTTATGATATTTGTATTCCTGTGGATATGTGGGATTTGATTAAATGTATTGTCTTCTCTTTTTCTCTCTTTTTCTTTCTTTTTCTCTCTCTCTCTTTTTTACTGTGGCATATACCTCTTGGATGAAAAGTAAGCAAAGTTGTTTTTCTGTAAAGAGAGAGAAATGATTTAAGGTTTGCTGCCCAGTAGGGAAAATTGAGTTTATTATATAGGTTCTTAGCCTACAACCATTTAAAAAGGTAAAGATTATTCTTAGCTTTAAGGCACTGTAAATACAAGTTGCAATCAAGATTTGGCTTATAGTTTTCCAATTCCTGTCTGTTGTTTAATTCCAGCCAAGGACAGGGTGATGTGTTAAGGTAGGTGTTTATATTGACCGGCACCTTACTTTGTGTGTATGTTGGTATGAAACACTTATGTCTGAAATTACATTTTTTCATTTGTTTGACTTGAAATTTGAAAGACCTTTTCAATGGGAAAAAATAACCTCAAAGGTGGAGCTTTTAGGAATAAAATATCTCAGATGATTTTGACCCCCATGTGGTAGATGGAAGCCTCCTACTGTATCTGACAGTATCTGCCCATCCAGGGTCGTGCAAGGGCTCCTCTGTCTTAGTGACTCTTGCCAGGAAAGGGGAGTGAGGACAGAATTGAAAAAAGACACCAAGTAGATAGGTAAACAATGGCAGGGTGTGGATGGCCTGAGACAATCTGATGTCTGCCAGAGCACAAAAGTAGACATTGCACTCTTTTCCTCCTTTTGGTTGTTCTGACCTTTGTGTTTTCTCTCCCATCCCATGTTTTATACCCTGTGATTCATGGTGTCCCTCTACACTCTGAAGCCTAGACAGACATTTTGGTAACAGATGGTATTAATACATTGGACCACTCTTGAGTGGTCCACGCAGAGAGGAGTATTTGAAGGATGAGCTTCGAAGTTACCCAGTACCACATGTGACTCCCAGCCAACTGACATATGTGAAGGGATCTCAGAGAATCTTTGAGGTCTTCTAGATCTGATGTGTGGAACAGAAATCCCTCTGAGATTCTGAGGAAAATTAAGGATTCTTTTCTCCACACATACATGTGGACATACAGAAAGACATCGCACACTCTAACATACTGCATACAATTTTAGGGGCACCACCACTAAAGGGAACAACCGCTTAGTGAACCATCACTTAGGGAACCCATATTTAGAATGTCTGCTCTGGTCTGGCATCCAAAATGCCCTCAGGAGGTTAAGGCTTTAGCTAAGCAATCTTTTTGCTTAGTTTGGATAGGAAAACGGTGCAATCTATTATGAACTGTTAAATTTCTGCACTTTCTATTTAACTCAATAAGTGACTTTCTTCACTTCATAAAATTTATAAAACGTATGAATACTTTGCCTATTTTTAATTAAAAATTTTATTTGCAGATATAGCTAGAGTGAAGCGTTAAATGCACTATTTCAGGCACCTTATAAGAGAAGATTTAAGACCCCTTCCTTCCTTCCTTCCTTCCTTCCTTCCTTCCTTCCTTCCTTCCTTCCTTCCTTCCTTCCTCCCTACCTCCCTACCTCCCTACCTCCCTACCTCCCTCCTTTCCTTCTTCCCTCCCACCTCCCTCCCTTCTTTCTTTTCCCTTCTTCACGCACTCAACTGCTTAAAAAAAAAAAATTTAGAAAGAGAAAACTAAGCCAAGCTTGGTGGCTCCTACCTGTAATTCCAGTGCTTGTGAGACTGAGGCAAGAGGATCATAGGTTAAAGACAGGCCTCAGCAACCTAGTGACGCCCCAGCAACTTAGTAAGACCCTGTTTCAAAATGAAACTTACGAAGGGCTGGAGGTGTGGCTGGGCTCTGAGGTATAATGCCCCTGGTTTCCATTTACAGTATCAGAAAAGAAAAGAAAAAAAAAAGAAAAGAAAGGAAAGGAAAAGAAAAGAGGAGAGAGAGAGGGAGAGGGAGAGAAGGGGAGAGAGAAAACTAGTAGGAATGTCCTAGGAACTTTAGGGTATTTTCCATTTTTCAAAAACAGAGTAAGGCTTACTTTTATGTGGTGATAATAATGTTTTCAAAATATAATCATATTTTTGTATCACTTTGAATCTCATTATGATATGTAATGATAAAAGACAAATAAAAGTTCAGAATGAAAAATAAATAAAAATAGAAAATATGTCCAAAAATATTTAAGTATTTTTTCATCTTTTAGAATATAAAAAATATCTGATATGATAGCTACTTTATTTTGTATCTGAATTTTTTCTAAACAAAGAATAAAAAGTATCGGCTTTCCACAGAAATCAAATGTAAGTAAATTTATGCATAGCTGTCTTTAATTTTAAAGATAATTTTATATATATGTAATATTTAATTGCATGTATTATATAGCATGTGCTTGTACACTAATGTATTATAATCTGTATGTATGCATCTGCATGTATATAAAATAATAGTTTTGAAATGGCGTCATTTCAAGGAAAAACACAACTATTTAGTCTAAAATCAGAGGAGCTGAAAGAGCCCAATTAAAACAATTTATATGCTCTACATCACAAGTGTAAAATTCTTTCTCTTTATTGTTTGCTCTATAATATTTTAATGGGAATCTAAAAATATTCAGAACTTTATCATCAAGTTCATTACATCTCCTCCAAGTTTGAATGCAAAAGGCTGAGGTTTCACATTTATACATGAATTATCAGTGCTAGAAGTGCAATATTAAATTATTTCTTGGTTTACTAGTTTCATTGCTTGCCAATTTTCTAAATTTTCTTAGGATCTATTTACAACAATTCCTCATGCTTAATTTTATTTGTAAAATGAAGACTAATAAGCTACCTTTGGACGTGGTTAGCAATTTAAGCACTGCTACCTGCCTGCCTTTAAGTGTTCTCTCATTTCTAAGACTTTATTTGTTTCCCTCTGTATAAGAGAAACTGTCTTGTCTTCCCCCACAAATGCAGCGTGGAGCTGCTGGCTGTCTTCCTCCTTGGGCAGGGTGCCTAAGTACTTAATTGTTCAATCTCTACACAGGAATCATTTTGCCCAACAATGAAATGAAACTGCCTCTAGGGTAACAGGCAGCAGCTGGGAAGGCATAAGCTCTACTACCCAGCAGGCTGGTGCCTGGCAAGAAAAAGGACGCACATCCATTTCCAAGAAAGGGAAGAAACTGGTGGTCTAACACCAGTGGGATTTTAAATTTTCTCAAAGTAAGTTTTGCCCCCACCTACCTTCTCGCTTCATCCATTATCACCTTTCTCATAACTTTGGTGCGTTTTCTTCCTCCTCTCCTCTTGATAGGGTTTGCCTTTTTTTTTTTCTGTCCTTTGCCAGTTCCCCTCCCCCCTTGGCAGTTAATTCCCCTGATTGTCTGCTTTTAAAGTGCTCAGTAATTTTCAGTTTCAAGTCAGCTGTCAACCAGAGTTTTCTCTTGAATATTTGGAATTGATCTTGACATTTTGTGTCCCTCTGTGCACCCTGCTGGAAGTTCTTTAGCATGCTGAGGGA
>PVLC010031610.1:0-18674 GCA_004027655.1 Graphiurus murinus
CAGTATATCATGGATTTTATTAAAGCACAGTCTCATTTATTTGGTTTTGTGGATGAGACAGAGTTTCCCAGAAGTCAAATAACCGCAGAAGCTCACCACTTTACAGCAGGTTAATTCATGTCAAACTGACACTTTCGTGGGTCAAGAAACTATGAACTATCAGGAATTTCCTATGGCTCAGCTTATACATAAAGTTTCTTATTTTGACTATTTGGGTAGAAATTGGTCTTTAAAAAGGTTTTATATTCTCCTTATCTTTTAAAGTAGCATTTATTAGATCTAGTCAAACTTTTTCTTGATTGTGATTTCACTCTATTATAAGAACTATAGAAGGGCTTTTTACTAAACCCAAATGCCTATAGGGCTCACATTGGTAAAGAAAATGAGAGAAGCTGTATTATTATATTACTTTGACACAGACATACTTTGTTTGCATATTACACACAGGAATGTTTTCCTCCATTAAAAAAAAAAGAAGAAAGAAAGAAAACACACTTGCTCTCTTTCTTTACACACTACCCAGCCTTCTTGAGAGGCCTGCCTTCCCATTTCTCACTTTTTATGGAGACTTAGATGTAACTAATATTTTGTTCAGTTTCTTTTTAGCCAGATTATTAAAAAAACAAAAAACGCAAAAAAACCAAAGATAAATGGCCACCCTCAGTGTTGTGGAGACAACGGGGAAGGTCAGAGACTGTGGATACAGAAATGCCTTCCTTAAAAGTGGAGGGGTGTATGTATTAAACTGGCTAGTACACAAGCTGCAGTAAATCTAAACTCCCAAGAACTAATGGCCTTTTAGGAATGTAGCGTTAGGGTCACCAGATTTTCAACTCTTCAAGGGAAACTTGAAATCAATTTTTAAAAATGTGAATCACCTGATACTTAAGCATTAGTAACCAAACCAAAACAAAAACATTATGTAGATCAATATTGTGGCTGCTAAATAAAACATGTTTGTGAGCTGAATATGGCCCATGGGATTTGGAATCTCTGCTCTCATGGTTCCCACACTATGCTGTGTTTTTGAGTCTATGTATTTTTCTCTCTTCCCTGTTTTCATAGCTGATCTGCAGTGGCACCTAAGTTTGCTGGACAGCTTGAGAAATCAGATCATCTCATTTGTCACAACAGTATATAAGGTTGCAATTAATAGGTTCTGTAGGAGTAAAGGACAAGAAGTTTCTTTGAAAATATTTTAACTTAACTTGCTGATTTCAATACAACATTGCAGAGTGGGTTTAAGGCATATTTACTACTGGTCCACCACTGATCGGACTAGTAGAGTGAGATGGACAAGAAGGTCACTTGCTATGCATTATTATCCTATCTCTACATCCTTTTTTAGGGTAGGGATTTTGGTCAAAATTATTAATAGTATAAGACTTCAAAAAGCTAACTTAAGATTTCCCTCAGAGTGTAGTCAAGACACAGGGATCTGAGGCTGTCTCTTCCTCCCAGAAAGCAAAACAGTGACCTGAAGGTGATACACTCCTGGAGACCACCTAAAAATATCCTTTAGTTCTTTCTTCCCATCTGTCATTATTTATTTTTTAAGAGTTCTTATTATGGAAATTTAAGAACAAAAGTACAAGAGATTTTATGCATGAACTTTGTGGTATCTATTTTAATTGCACAAAAGTGTTTTTTTTTTTAAACAACTTGAAGGCATTTGGTTTGTGTTCTAGTTGAAGTTGGTTGATAATTGATCTCTAGACAATTGAAATTTTACTGTAGTTTGTATAATAAAAATCATCACTCACTACACAGGCTAAAAAAAAAAAAAGAAGAACAGAAATGTTATGTTTTGTCTCAGGTAGTAATTTATAAGGCAAGAATTTTCCTTGTGTATTTCATTGACCTCTACATGATCACAGTGAAAAGTATTAAATCATTTTGATTCTGTCTTTGTAATTATAATTTGATTTATAATCTAAGCTTAAACAAAAAGACAGGCAACAGACTTCTGGAGAGTATTTCATATTTTACAGATCTTGGAGTGAGACATTTCCTCCTACTTTTTTTTCTTTAGATTTTCCGTGTTATCTTTCTTTGATATGCCTTTTCCTTGATATTTATATTTTAAAAGAAAGTATTATTGAGAAGAGTTAATTGAGGTATATTTGTAGTGATAGTAATAGTTAATCACAAAATAATTGTTGAAAATATGTTTATTGAGCATTTTTAAGGTACTTGATACATAATATTTCATACTCATATGACATTGGAAAGTATCAGATTGAATAATATGAAATTGCTGTTTTTATAAGTGGAACTTAAGCAATCTTATGGTTCAATCTAATAAGATCAAATTTATAGTTCATCCTTATTAGCTTTATGTTACAGAAGAGGAAACAGAGGAGACAGAGGTGGAATAACCTATATGAAGCCATGCCGCTATTCAGCAGCAGTGCTGGGGTGCAGGTACAGGTCTACCTGGTCCCAGTGCCTGTGTTCTTATAAAAAATAGCTGTGGTGGGGCCTCTGGCGATGAGTGAAGCCAGAACAAACAGAAAAAGGTGGAAGACAGTCCCTTAACTATAAGATGTTTACAGTTTGCTTAGGGGAAAAAATAACATCAAAATTAACCAGGAAAAATAGAACTATATAACACAAAATGCACACTGATAGGACATTTGCTTTGACGTCCTGATTTAAGCTTTAGTGCAGTAATTTCAGAAACAATTCTCTTCAACCCCTCTTCATTTCCTCTGAGGCCATGTCACCAGTTGGCAGGACAGAGCCTTGACCACACATTCCAAACATGACACGGCAACTTTGTCTAATCCATTTAGAGTTGTCTGCTTATTAAGAACTCTGTTTTTTAGCTAGACATAGTGGCACATGCCTGTAACCTCAATACTTGGGAGGCTGAGACAGGAGGATCACAGGTTCTTGGCTAGTCTCAGCAACTTAGTGAGGGCCTCTGCAACTTAGCCAGATTCTGTTTCAAAGTAAAAAATAAAATAGGGTTGGGAGTGTAGCTCAAAGGTAGAACACCCTGGGGTTCAATCCTCAATACCCCCCCCACCACACACACACACACACACACACGCACAAACACACACACACACATAGGAATTAATTTTTTTACTTTAATATGAGTATAATTCAGTATAAAACAAACATCTAAGCCTAGACCTCCTTTCCAGAGCTCCACACTGTATTTCTGCCTCCAGGGCTATACCTCAGTAAACAGGCATTTGAGATGCAACATGTTCAAAAATAAGCTTGTCTCTTTGACCTCAGATCTATTCTTCCTCCTACTCCTTATCCAGCGATAGTCCCGTGGAGTTGCCAGATCCCTGTTAGGAGAGTCATCCCATATTCCTCATTGCCCCCAGCCTCCATGCTCAATGAGTAACTTATTATTGATTCTGTCTCCTAAGTAGCCCTTCAATCTCTCCTCACTCCTCCATCCCCACGGCCTCTGCTCTAATTTGGATCTTCATCATCTCTTACTGATCAATGATCCAGTCTAATTGGTTCCCTGCCCTATTCCAATTTAGCCTTCCCAGAAGAGAAGCTTCCTACTATATTTACTTTCTAATTTCTAGTCATATCAAGCATACTTAAAAGATGAAAAACAAGGTTCTCTCCATACATAGCCTGATTTGGGACTTGAACAAAGCAAAACATCATAAGCAACACAATTCAACTTTTTGGAAGGTAAATAACATCCACTGACAAACAGGTTAGGCCTATTTACTTTGGCCCTTAATGGAATATTTATGCTAACAATCAAGTAACTTACAAAAAGACAAAAAAAAGTATATATTCCACAAATGAAGTTGCTAAAGGATCAAGGTGTAAAACAACAATTTCAATGCTTATATATTATCACTCTGAAAAAATGGAGTGTATCCTGAATTGCTACTAGATATTTGCAAGGAGGGTACTGAGGATTGAACTGGGGGCATTCTACCTCCAAGCTACACTGCCAACTCTTTTTATTTTTTATTTTTAAATAGAGTGTCACCAAGTTACTGTGCACTGGTCTTGAACCTGCAATCCTCCTGTCTCAACCTCCTAAGTACTGGGATTCTGGCATAGGGCACTGTGCCCCGTGCTATTAGACTTTTTTGCTCTAGGAATGACATTCCTGCAGAATGATTATAAAACCTCCAATTCTGCTGAAGTATCTCTAGGTCCACCAATTCCAAGAGTTGGGAGAAGGAGGAGGAGGAGGAGAGTGAAAGGAAAGCAGAGGGAAGAAAAAGGAAAAATAAAAGGGAAATCCCAAGAAAGAAATTCCTAGCTTCTTGCTTTCCACTTACACAGGGCAGATCCACATTTTTAAAAAATTTTGTTGTATATATTGCGATCCTTCATAATACTTAATTATACAAGAGTAATAATGTTTAAAACAATAATTTAAAAATTATTTTTCTATGGTCTAAAAATTTATAGTAGATAAACATTTTAATTCAATATATAGCAACTGTGTATGTTCAAAAAAGCTTTTAAATAAATAAGATTAACACAAACCCTACTCATCTTTCACAAATATAAAACCATTTTGTACCTTCTTAAAGATTTTCTGTTTACAAAATAGCTGAGAAATTTCTAAAAAAGTCCTTATCTTAAATTCAGAATTTTATCTAACATAAGTTTGAGTCTTTTTGCTTGATTTCTCATGTAATTTACTTTTGTGAATTTAGTAAGAGTAACCTTAATACAGGGTACATTGAATTCCTCCTCAGATTTCTGTGCTAATATTTGTTTTTTATTCATGGGATAGCACAGGCTTAGTGTATTATTTGAAAACAATACTTTAAAACACACCAAATACATACAGTTGAAGACATTTCTTGTTACATAGAGCAAGAAACAGGTAAACCCAAGCATATGATCAGAATGGGTATGTATGTATTTCATCTCTTTGGATACATGAATGAGGTTATAACTCACCCACATTAAAAGATCAATTTCAAGACTTTGCCCATCTGGAAATATTTTCATAATGGAATTTCATATCATAATTTTGGGGTGGAGACTTGCCTTTTAATATATTCTATATGTTTCATTCTAGGGGCCTCACCTGCCTCAGGCAGCTGTGGCCTCTCGTGGTAATTTGTGTGTCTACCTTTGTGCATATGTGCCTCTGGGCAACATTTCTTGAGAATGAAATATGGGACTGTAGTCAAACTCAGCAGGAATATAAGGGCATGACCATGTTGGGAACCAATCTAATATTATGCCCAGAGGAAGTGAAAAGGAAGAGAGGTAGACTGCATGCCTAGAGCAAACTTCTTTCTCTTTCTCTCTTTCTTTTAGAAAATCTGGTTAAATTCCCTGGATCTAAATATATATTTTGACCTTTTCTTGGAAACTAAATGATAGGCCAGTTTGGTAGGCAGAATAATTTCTTTTTTTTTAATGTGCTTTTATTGGTAAATTATAGTTTTATATCATAATGTAAATCATGTTGACAATGACATACATGTACACAGCACTTGGTGGGTAATTTCTACTAATACATACTTTTTGAAAGCATGCTCCTTATGTCAGGTATTTAGTGTATGTTATACTTGTATGTTCCTTTTAATTGTAAATAAAATATACCCAGGTATTTATTATGTAAAGCATCATATACTAAGACATAATGGATAATAACTATTTTAAATAAAGGTAAACTAGGGTAAAGCAGTACCACACACTGTTTTGAAAAGCACCATGAATTAACATAATAAAAAAGGAACAGTTATTTATGAGTATTTACTATGTAGTAACATCATGTTCTTCTATAGCTGTTTACACAATTAATGACATAAATTCTTGTGACATAAATGCTATTTGTGTCATATATAAGGAGATGATGATGATAAGCAATTCAAAGACCACAGTTAATAAGAGGCAGGGCAGGACTGAAGCACAGGTTTGCTGTACTGTAAGACTCCAACATCTTACCTTATGCTACTGGGTAATCAGATAAGACTCAGAGGAAAGAAGGTAAAAACATTTGGATGGCAAGAACATGTCGAAGAACATGGCTAACAAATGAGAATTGTTGTGAATAATAAACTAACCAAAGAGATCCAAAAGCAATTAAGGAGTGGGATAATATTTCACTTAAATGGTCTGAACTAGACAAAGAAACTACACATTGAAAAACATTATGCAATATTTAGGTAGCTTTTAATACTACTGTTACCTTAAACCTAACTTTCTTTCAATCAGGCATATCTCTACAGTGATTTGCATTCTCCATGGAAAGTAATGTGATACCGAAATGCAAGGGCAGACATTTCCTAGTCAGACTTAAAAATGTAGTCAAACTTCTGAATCACAATTAATATCTTAGTAAAATAGATAAAAATCCATGACATGTACAGTAATTCATTGATGAATGGAGCAAAATATTAATGGCCAATTTGCACCTTCCTACCCTGTTGTCCTCTACCTCTCCTTGACCATATCTTACATTTGTACTTCACACATTTACCTTGTAAAGATCTCTGAAGTGTGACTACAGGTTAATGAATAAGGAATAGTCTCAAAAGATGACTAATTTGAAGGCAGTAGCAATGATCTAGAGAAGTACTAGTATATTGGTTAAAGATCAGTCACATTTATAGAGGTCCTTTGTGCATTGCAAATGAAATTATGCAATGGTCATGAATGTGTAGATATGAGCTTAGCACTAAACACCTAAAGAATGTCAGCATAGTGCTTGGCTCAGGACAGATGCAAACTAAGTTCTCTCCAAAGCAAAACCAAGGGAACAAACAAATGAATCCAATCAATCAACTGAGCAAATACATAACCAACCTGATTCCACTTGGTAATAAGCTAAGAACTAATTATCATGCATTTTGATTAGTTAGTCACAGTTATATTATTTGCTATTTCACCAATATTCAAATACTGTCTCCAATATGCAGAGAAATCCATTTACTTATTTAACAAATGATGGTAAATACCTACTAGGGTCCAGGTACAATTCTTAGGCACTGGAATAGGAAAGAATGGGCTGGGTGGGAGGATGAAAAACAATCATTTTCTCACACCAAATGTCCATATATTCAAATTTAAAGGAACTTCTAATCTGTATATTAACCTGAGATATATGACCAATCATCTGTATAAACCTAATTCTCTATAAAGTCTCTCTGGATGCAATGGTAGGGAGGAGTCCCTGTTTGTGAGTACTCAGAGAAGAGGAGAGATAAGCTGAGAGCTGGGCTGTGAGCAAGGCAGGGCTGAGAAGTGAGGGCAGGCATTCTGGGAAGTGGTGGGAGAGCAAAGGCCTGGGATGGGTGGAAATGCACAAGGCAGAAGCCAGTTCAACAAGAACATCAAGGAGTATATAAGTCTTTGGAGAGAAACAGTTGGTGTCCACATGAGTAATGAAGTCTGAGGTTTTCTGAGGAGGACATTCAATGACAGTTTGCAAAGTCAACTATATTAAAACCCAACAGCCCCCAGGGACAGTGATCTCTTTCTGAAATAGTTCTTTCTGCGATGGCCACACACAGCAAGTGGCTACCAGGATAGATTCTGCCCTATCTTAACTATGATTAACTAAAACTGTGATGGTCTCATTTGTAGACTTATATTAACATTAAGAGATGTTTAGAGCAATCTATATTGAGATTCTAAGGGAAGATGAACAAAATTAAACAGAATCCTATACTGTGAATCAATGTAGATTGAGTAAAAACATGGTGAAAGGAGTGTTTCCAGTCAGAACATTTTGAAGACTCATTATTAACTCCTTTAAGTGGATCCTGAGTACTTTGGAAAGAACAATTGAGCCAAGTTTCCATGGAAAGAACCACAATTTGTGCACAGTGCTTTAGGACTGTCAAATTAGTTTCAAATAATGATACCTACTGTATGTGAGCAATGTTTATTGCTCAGTGGCTACACATAACTTGCGTATTCTTTAGACTAACAGAGCTTCAAACCATAATTAGCTGCCTTGCCTAATGAGCACAAGGAACTTTAGGAAGGTGGTTGAATGAAATTGTCTTCAAATTCCTTAAGCAACAATGAAAATGATGAAAATACAAAGAACAGCTATTAGTTCTGGAGGTCTCTGAAACGGTTTCCCCTGAACTAAAACATTTCTCCAGCATACGCTGCATCTAAGCCTAAGTAGCAAATTCTTACTTTGCTCACTAATTAAGGACTTTCTGCCTGAGGGATTTTTCAAGAACACATATTACAAATAGCATCTCCTCCACATCCTCACCCAATGAATTCTCAGGCTCTAAATAAAATATAAAGCTCAAATGCAGGATAAGTGTGGTGAGTAGAAGGGCTGAATGTGGAGATTGGGGAAGGCTGGTACAGTTAACCAGTGCTAGGGTAGCTCCCTCCAAAGCACCCTGCTCAGAATTTGGCAACCTTCATGCTTAAGGCACTGGGACCACAGCAGAGCTGTCCTCCATTTTAAAGGAGGGATAAACATTTCAGGGGAAAAAGTCAATCCTGAGGAAAGTAAGTATGTTTATATTATTAACTTATATTACCTTAAATATAAACATATATGTTTATCTTACTATTGTTGCTGCTAAACATCTTAACATATATGCTATACCTTGGTTTTAGTTTAAGAATCTGCCTTTCTCAAAAAAGTAAAGTCACTACATAGTGGAGAGCTACATAGTACACTGAACTTAATTGACCTCAGTACAAACCACACAAATGAACGCAGCTCAGAATCTCCAATGTCATTTGCTTGTAGTGTGGGAGGGGGCTTTTGGAGAGGGAGGTTATCCAGAGCAGGCCAAAGCCTGGCCATAGGGGATTAGGGACAAACTATTCAAGGAATTCAAGAAAAGAACCTGATAAAGGAAGAAAAGAAATAATAGAATTGGGCCTGACTCTTTTGAAAACTAAGAAAGAAACAAGTGAAGCAAATTAAATATCTTACATTCTTAAAAACTTAGTGACAAATTTTATACACACACACACACACACACACACACACACACACACACACACACACGGGCTTCTGCTTTACAGACACAGAAGGCTGGAATAGACTTTTAAGGCTAATTGGTTTGGTCTTTAGAAATCCAAAATGAGAAACAGCATAGCATAGCAGGGAGACTTCTACTAAACAGTGTCCATCTGAAACCTACAGCAAACATCAGATTTGATGGTACAACAGTGTAAGTGTCCTTTAAAGCCTGGAACAAGCAAGAACTCTCCAACATTTGTGGTATCCAGGGTACTTAGAGGCCTAGATAATTTAAGTCAAGCAGAGAAAAAAATGAGAAAGAGACAAAATGATCAGGATTTTCAAAGGATATGATTGCCTACCTAAAAAATGCAAGTGATTCAAACTGACAAACTAGTAACAATACTAAGAAAGTCTAGTAAGTTAGCTGATTACAAGATACGCAAAACCAACTACCTTCCAATATGGTAGCAAGAATAAGAAGAAATAATAAGAAAGGTCCCACTGACAATAAACATAACATTTATAGGAATAAATTTAACAAAGTATGATATAGCTTTGTGGAGAAAGTTATAGAAAATTTAATAAAAGGATATAAGAGATGTGAAATGGAGAGCTATATTCATCAACTTAAAAATTCAATGTTATAAATATGTCATTTTTTCAGAAAATTTGTACATTCAGTGCAATTCTCCAAATATTGAACTGACCATTATACTAATATAGATAAATATTATGTAAGAATAAGATAATTCTGAAAAAGAACTGGAGTGGGGATAAACCTCCTAGATAACCAGTTAAAATATGAAGTTACAATAATTAAAACAGTATAGTATTAGTAACAAAAGAGACAGCTAGACAGAAGAGAGCCCAGAAACAGGCCCATGAATATATAAAAAATTTATCCATGAAAAAAGTGCTACATCAAATCTGGGGGGAAAATACATTGATAAATGAAGTAGAGACAATCCATGATGCTATTAAAATATTCAGATCCCAAATCTCACATATAAAAAGTAAGTTCCAGGTGAATTAAAGATTAAAGCTAAAATAATTATACTATGGAAGAGCATTATTTTGACTATGGGATGTAGAGGGCTTACTTATGAATAGAAACCACTCGTATGGTGTTCACTTTAATGCCAGGTGCCTTACATGCATTAACTCCTATCCTTTATGGAAATCCACAAGGTAGACAATTATTATTCTCATTTTACAGCTGAGGAAATGAAGACATTGAGAAGTTATATAAGGTGTCCAAGATCTCAGAGTCAGTAAGGGGCCAACGTGAGATTCAAATCTCAACCGTCAAGGTCTAAAGCATGTAAAGGAACAGATTAATTAACGAGGTCCACCCAAATCTTTTAAAGACAAAGATATTTTAAGCCAAAGTAAGTGGTAGATTCAGAAAAAATGTTTGTAGCACATCATAAAATATTAGTGTCAAGAATACATATTTGATAAGAGTCTACAAAAACAGAAAAATGGGCAATGGCTATAAATAACTTAGTGAAGAAATAAAACTGACCAATAAATACATAAAAATATTCAACTTCACTAGCCATCAGGGAAATGCAAATTAAAATGTCACTAAGAAGATATTTCTCAGTCGGGCGTGGTGGCGCACGCTTGTAATCCCAGCATTCGGGAGGCTGAGACCAGAGGATCCGGGTTCGAGGCCAGCCTCAGCTACCTAGTGAGGCACTCCGCAACTTAGTGAGACTCGGTTTCAAAATAAAGAATAAAAAATAAGTCTGGGGGTGTAGGTCAGAGGTAGAATGCCCCTGAGTTCAATCCCCAGTATCGCAAAAAAAAAAAAAAAAAAAAAGATATTTCTCACTGGACAGAGTAGCAAATAAAAAGGTTTGCTAATACAAGGTGTTGGCAAGAATTAGGAAAATGGATGCTACCACACTGCTGAGAGAAGCACACAGCCATGAAGGTAATTTGGAAGTACCTTTAAACTGAACAAACAGTTTAGGACCCAGACATTTGCAATATCAACAGCTCCTTTTATATGGAGCACTTGTTATGTGTCAAGCCTTTAACTCCACAACTTACATGTATTAACTCATCCAGTTCTCATCACAGCTCTATGAGGATGAGCATGAAGTTCAGGTTGTTGGTAACTCATCTAAGGCCCCTCAACTAGGAAGTTGAGGGCTGGGATTTAGTAAGCAGCACATATTGCTTTACTACCTGCAAGGAAGTTCACTGAAGTATTTATTTGTTTGTTTTTTGGTACAAGGGATTGAACTCAGGGGCATTCTACCTCCAAGCTACACTCCTCAGTCCTATTTAATTTTTTATTTTGAAACAATTTTGCTAAGTCATAGGGGACTTGCTACCTAAGTTGCTGAGGTTGGTCTTGAACCTGTGACACTCCTGTCTCAGCTAACTTTCCAATTATAGGCATGCACCACCATGCCTGGCAAGTATTTATTTTTAACAGTTAAAAATGGGGAAAAAGCATAATAATGTTTACCAATAAGGTTATATATAAATGAAACATGGTATTTCATTTAATGGTATTCACAAAGTGATTAAAAAAACAAACTAGATCTATATGCATCAAAACAGATAAATCTCAAAGGAATTTATATATATATATATTTTTTTTTTCGGTACTGGGGATTGAACTCAGGGGCATTCTACCTCCGAGCTATACCCCCAGCCCTATTTTGTATTCTTTATTTTGAAACCGAATCTCACTAAGTTTCCGAGTGCCT
Source organism: Graphiurus murinus (assembly GCA_004027655.1). NCBI lineage: Eukaryota > Metazoa > Chordata > Mammalia > Rodentia > Gliridae > Graphiurus > Graphiurus murinus. The sequence goes on from PVLC010031610.1 coordinate 11,641, forward strand.
AACTAGGTAGCTGAGGCTGGCCTCAAACCCGGATCCTCCAGTCTCAGCCTCCCAAATACTGGGATTACAAGCATGCGCCACCACGCCCGGCTTCAAAGGAATATTGTTGAATGAAGAAAGCATGTTGTTGAAAGATATTTACATAAAACAAATAAAAAAACCCATATATGTTGTAAAAGGGTAGTATAAGGACTTAGGAAAGATCTAGGTTCCAAAGTCCAGGTGGACATTAGAGACCCTTTGAGAGAGAGTGTGTTTCAGTGGTTTGATTTGATTAGGATGGGAAATAGCTAACACAAAAGTATAGTTGTTTTATAAGAAGAGTTCATATTTTATTAACTTTGTATCTTAACAGTGATTAGCTTTTTGTCCAATAGGTTCACAATAAGTGCTTATAGAATTGTTAAAGACTTCGAGTGGAGGTATGTGTATACAAGAAGGGTTGAAGGAGTTGAGAAACTGCCTTGGACTATGCTAATCACCCCCAAGAGAGTAACCATGGAGGGAAAAGAGGAGGTGCCATTTTATGGAACTGACACACTGAAGCGAGGTTGGTTTTGTTGTCTAAATTAACAGAGTAGTTAGACAGTGTGGAAATGGTGGGTTGTGTCTTAGAGCAGGGTGGGAAGGAAATGAAGGAAAAGCATGTGTAGACAGTTCAGTTAAGAGAGAAAAGTAATATTTTCTTCTGGTGTTGGAACAAAGAAGTGAAACGAGAACCATGAAGAGTTGGTGGAGACTCTGCTGAGGGTGAAGACCATGACAATGATGGTGGTGTCACCTTTTAGATTCCCTCGGTGCTCAGGGAGCATTATAGAGGCATAAAAGAGAGTCCCCCTGAGGATCTTTAAGCCTCAGTGAAGCAAATCATCAGCTTCTGACTGCACTGCAGCCTGGGACTAAGGGTGCAAAGAACAGAGATGGAAGGAAGCACTTTAAGGCTTAGACTTCTCCTCTTTTATGTCTGGGCATACCAGTGAGGGTTTAGCTTCATCAACAACAAGGGAGGGATGCTATTTATATAGGGGGACAGTGTCACTGCTCATTATCAGCTGTGTGTAGAAACTCAAACCCTAATTAGGGCCAAAACAGGGCCATTTTAGGACTGTTAAAAACAGCACAAGAACATGTGCCAGATAGGACCGAAATGGACATTTTTGAATGTTCATATGTAGAGAATCAGAAAACAATTGAGGGGAAAGACTAGATTTCATTTTATGAAAAGATTTTTGTTTTTCTGGTTTTTTTCTTTAATTTGGTATAGAGGCCCTTCATACAATTATATAAGTATAAAGTGCAGCCATAAGTTTATCATATGGAAATTTAATTCTAACAGGAATATTTCCTTATAGATTTAGTAGAAAACCTAAATGTAAAAGTAATAAATGCTTCCTGTCCAATCTAATTTTTGTCTTAACCCTACCAGTAGTTCACCAAAACCAGAACGGTATTTTGAGCCAAAGAATACAGTGCACTTATGTGGATTCACATGGTGTAAGAGTCATGAGAGAGACTATTCCTATCTGAACTGATCTTCTCCTTCAAAAAGTAAATTTGCCTCTTCTACCTGGAGACACCCAAATAATGGAATGGATCAGTTCTCTCTGGTGAAGGTAAAGTAGATGATGGGCAAGATAAACTTCCCCCAACCAATTTCAGTTAGGTATCTATAACTTTTAGGTACATGGGTACAAGGGATATTTCCTGCTGTCCTAGGTTTTTAGTTACTACCCTTGATTCCTTATCCTAAAAGCACTCAGATTTCCCTTAAGAATCAAGCCATCACCAAATTCTTACCTACCTCGGTAGGATTAAAGCCATTCTCAACTTTAAGGTCAGGCCTTGATTGACTTATGCATACCTGTGTATCCATCTACCTGGTCACAATGATTAGCAGGCATTTGACTTAATCCATTCTCAACAGAGTAAACCTCTGGTCATTTGCTGGGAGTGGTGGGACAGATTCTTTATTCTGAGGATCTCTTTATTTATGAAGTATTAGGTCTAGAACTACTATAGCCCTTTTTGCTACCATAGAGTCCACCTAAGATAAAACCAATTATACTGAGTAAGGCAAAAGAGAAAAAATCACATAAAAAGAGAGCTGGGCCTGAGAACTGCTGACTGCTGGTCTAAACCTTACCAGTACCTACAACTACCTTGAGCTATGAGCCCATACCACCCCCCTTTTATTTAAATCAGTTGAGTTGGTGTTTCTATTAATTCTGGAAAATATTCCATTTATCTGATTAATGGCTTTAAAAATAAATATTTATAGAACACTGAACTATATTTTAGTCTTTGATGGAGAGGACAATAAACTATCTTTTGTAATGGAGAAAAACTAGTTTCTTACTATAATTGAAATTTTAAAATATATTATTTGCTTAGGCCCAAGCATCCCTTCATTATTTTTGGCACTCCCTAAAATTTATTCCATATGGAATCTGGTGGGGGATGTTTGAATTCTAAATGAGTCTCAACCATTACAAGCTGCATAAAACATAAGTAAAACATTTTTGCCAAATTTTTTTATTTGTATACCCTATTTTAGATCTGGGAATCTGACACTAAAAATGGTCTCAGATTTAATGTTGATTTGTATTCGATGCCAACAATAAAAAAAAAAAAAAAGAACCCTAGTTAATATGCCTTTGGTGTTTTTATTTTAAAGGACTACTATTTCATAAGAGCGTTTTCTCAGACTGGGAAATTGGGGTAGGGGAATGGTTTATTCTTTATATGTGAAGAAAAATTTCCACCAGTAGTCTGGAAAAATTATACAACAGCCTTCTTTTTTGTAAGAACTTATGAAAGTAATGAGATTCTCTCCCCTCCCTTAACTTCTAAGAAATTTACAGTAAGCCACATTGTTTTTGTTTAATCTAGTCCTGGAACATATAATTTTAGAATCTGAATGTACCTTTTTGCATGTAGAAATAAAAGTAATTTTGGTACTTATAAATAAATTGATAAGCAAGAGTTGTGTTTACTTTGCCCTTGTTTGCTGCCTTGTTCAGCTGCTAGAACAAAATACTTTAATCCAAACTTGACTTCCCAAACATTTCATTGTTATTGCTAGTTCTTGCTGTCTCCCTGTCTGTGTTCAATCAGTCTGACATCTATTGGTTCCAAGAACCTTACACATTTGCCAGCAGACAAAGAAAGGCACTGGGTACCACATCTCTACCCTCACCAACAGGCATCTCTGGACTCCTCACCTCAACTTTGGCAGATTTTTTCTCTCAAAGCATGAAGCCTTGTTTAATGCCTCCTTTGCGCCAGATGATAGATTTTTCTTCCTCTGATGGAGCAGTCCATTAAGATCTTAAACTGGTTGCTTACAGATCTTCTGTGTAGTTCAGACCTCACCTAAGTCGCCTCTGGGTAATGTAGGCGGTGGAATAAACACAAAGTCTAGATCCCAGGTGTTATGTCCATATTTATTCAATAAAGACTAGGTGGTTTGGGACTACAATAATCAATCCTTTGTTTTCACAGGGTTTTATGAACTGTAAGGCCACCTAAACATGATTTAAGGTCATGCTTTTAAAGTCTAAACCAAGATTTACAACAGAGTTTGGAAAAGCTCTTAGTTGAAACTAAAATCACTGTAAGGACCCAACTGTACACACCTTCTAGGTGAGCAGGGTGGCAGAGTGTGGGGCAGGGCAGGCAAGGCTACCTCATTTTCTGCAATCTCTCTTCTGACATTGTAATTTCCTCTAAGCTGCATCACCTTCTGCTTACCTTTTTAAAATGTAGTTTCATGAGATAAAAAGGGACATGAAATAAAAAGATTTGGGAATATACAATTTCCAACAAGGCTATTCTTTCCTCCAGGAAATTCAACAACAAATAGACATTATGTTTAATCATTTTAAATGAAGTCAAGTCTAAAATTTGCTATTTTTATTCCAGAGCACAGGCTATACAAACATATTTCTTCTTTTTTGTATAAGAAAATAAACTTCTTAAATAAGCTATTCTATTTATTGTGGCTCCTGGGCATAAAATGTGCTGTTTATCTAAAGAATATTTTGTTTCTTCCCTTTATTCTGTTGATCTGCCACAAAAGAATGCACATACTTCACCTTCAGAACAGATTGAATGAGAAAGTGTCTCAAATATACATGGTTAAAGACATTTGTTTTTTGAATTAAAAATAACTGTTTTCTCAGTAACATGCTAGAAATGTAATCTCTGAGCATGATCAAAGGTGTGTCACTAACACACAGACATTTCAGCTTGTGGGCTAAGAATCCTATTGAGGATTTCCTATTTCACAGCTTGTCAGGGCATTTCTGTCCTTTCCTAAGGACACTTCAAAGAAACTAGTAAATGTTCACTTTATAAACCTGGGATATATTTTACCCTGTTAACTTGAAAATACTAATAGAATACTACCAACACCACTACTCTTACCATTACAACTATTACTACTAGTTGCTGACAGCAGTTGTTGGCTTGCTAGAAGAGAACAAACATGGGCTAGAAGAAGGTGTCCCTATTTTTCTATTCTAATTTCTAAAATTACTGAGGGTAGAAAATGATCTTGTGTGAATTCTGGTAAATACACAGCTGAAAATCCAGAGAATGAGCATTCTATAAAACCTAAGAGCGAAATAATATCAAAGCTTTACAAAGCTGTGGATTTTTTTTAAAGGAAGGTGAAAGATGAAAGGAAAACCTGCACAAGTAGCATACCAAGAAACAGATGGTCTTTTTAAAAAATGAACTTGTGCCTTCCACAAGTATGCTTCTTAATTGTAGCATACTGAGGACTTTTATGCAGATGATTTCAATTGCTAAGCGCAGAAACGAATAAACAGGGTTAGCTCATTGACATTAAATGACATAGTGTACTTGGAGCTCATCTACGATTTAGTCTGTAAACACCTGATATGCAAAATCATATGAAGAAACTAGTGCCAAGACGGTTTAAGATTAACCAATGTTCAGTGAAGATTTAAAAGCTTGGCTTTCATTTTGCTAAAGATGCTCCCTTTCATATTTAATCAATGAACTTCAGTTCCGTTTTTAGTGCTCGATTTAGAATTTATGATTTTTGTTTTTTTGGCTTATTCCAAAACTAGTTAAAGGAAGCTTAGAACTAGGATGTGTGTGTGTGTGTGGGGGGGAGGTGGAACTCAAGAACTTGTATGAGCTAAGCAACAATAAAAGTCTCCTAAGAACATTTCAGAAACAAGTAGATTGTTGAATTTACCTTCCACTGGCAGATGGAGGAATAATAGTTTAAATGTTAATTTCTATTTAGCACAGGATCACAAGATCATTAATCACCCTCAGTTAAGGTCTTCTACCTTCCCTACTTTGGACATCATTCAATGCCCTCTCATTTCTTGAGGAGGAAGCTTTTCAGTGAGGGAAAAGCAGATGCACTGATCCTCAGGAATGCAGACTGCTCCCTCCTGGGAGGAGAGCCAAAACAAAGGGGGCTGGTCTCCCTTGGAGGTTGGTGAGGGAGCCTTATGGTAGCAACACCAGGTGATTCAGAGTCTGCGTGCAGTTGCTGCCAATCTTCCTTGGACACATATCACCAAGCCAAGGGCTCCTTTAAGAGCTGGCTGGAGATTCCTGGTATATCCAGAAGAGTTGCTGAGACTGTTAATCAGTGCATGGATTTTTCGAGGGATCTTGATCAATATCTTATCATTAGTTGGGTGTCAACGTTCCAAACTGAACTTTTTGTGGGCAAAAACTTGAGTAGTTTATTATGGCTCTCGCTAATCATAGTAGCCAAATGATCGAAGCCTGGACAAGAATGTGGATGTTTGCATTCACATATCTATGTTGCTGGTCCATGCCCATGTGAAAACACACAGAACAATTGATCTATATTCAAAATATCAATATCTGTATTTGAAATAGTTACACTACTGCCAAATCTCTCTAAATAGCACAAGTGAAATCCTAGTGGTCCACTGAGTTATGGTCAGCAAAGTACTTTAATGAGACGTTAAGGTCTTTCTCAAAGACAAGAAATGTGTCATATTCCTGTGGCTTCCCCAGTGCTCTTCCTTGCTGAGTGAGTAACTACACTAAGCAGCCTTTGCTCAGCCCTCCTCTGGATTTCGTCTCCTGATCCAGGAAAGTCATGCATGAAGTCTTGTTTTTGTTCTACTTATATTTCAGACTTGACCCTCTCTCTGTTTGCATTACATGTAGACTGCACTTCAGGAGAGGGGTCATGTTACAGGATCTGGGCATTTGGTAACTTAATTTTCATTAACATTTTGAATGCTATTTTATGTTACACTAAAATAAAACTGTGTTGACTCTGCAACAAATACTACTTATATCATGGGGTTCTTTTTATAGATAGAGAAACAGATTTTCACTGAGTCAGAAAAAGAAAAAATATGTAGGGTCTTCACTAAATGGAGATCAGATCCTTGTTTTGGCTTCCTAATAAATAATTAGAACTACAATGCTGGCACCTCTTCACTCTTCCTTTGCTCTCAGGCCCGCAATTGATTCATTAGCAAGTCCTATTGGAGCCTCCTTCCATCAATCCAGAATCCAGTGGCGTCTCTCCACGTCTTCTGCTTCAACCAGGATCAGGCATGGATTACTGATGATTCCAAGAGCCTCACAGCTGGTCCTTTGTCTCTGTAGGATCTATTCTCATAAACAGCCACAAAGATCCTTTTTAAAGTCTCTCCTCCACCCCCAAGGGATTTATGAATTCTCACCTCACTCTGAGTAATGCCACAAAGACATACCATGCCATAGTTCCCCTTACCTCTAGATCTCACTGTTTTAGCAGCACATACTCATCCATGTCCAATCCCTTCATCCAGATGTGCTCTGTCTTTCCTCTCCCTAATACCGTGGTTCAAACTTATGCCTCTTCCAAATCTTTCATTTAGAGTTCCTTTCTCAAGGAAGCCTTCCCTGATATGCATGTGAAAATACTTGCCCTCCACCCCCTTTATTCACTCTGCCTCACTTTAATTTTCTCCATATCACTTATCAACTCTTATTTATTTACTTATACTACAATGTAAATT
>PVLC010031611.1:0-18680 GCA_004027655.1 Graphiurus murinus
TCTCTCTCTCTCTCTCTCTCTCTCTCTCTCTCTCTCTCTCTCTCTTCCTCCCTCTCTCTCTTCCTCTCTCTCCCTGCTTTCCACCACCATGCTCTGAACTCTGCAGGTGCAACCTGGCCTAACATGAGCTAGAGGTGGTGCAAACTGTAAGGGGTAGAACCTGGGTGGAAGAGGTGTATCCTTGGGGACATGCCCTTGGAGGCCTAGTCCTTGGCCCCTTTCTCTCTCTCTCTCTCTCCCTCCCTCTCTCCCTCTCTCTCTCTCATTCTCTCTCTCTCTCTTCTTCCTGGCTGCCACATGCTGAACAGCTTCCCTCTGCCATGGTGTTCTGCTTCATCTCAGACCCAAAGCAACTAAACCAGCCAACCATGGGCTGAAACCTCGGCCACTAGCCAGAATAAATATCTCTCCCATTAGATTGATCTCCTCCATTATTTTGTGATGGATACAGAAAGCTAACACACCTAGAGACATCTGGGAGCCAGGTAATAAATGGAGTCCTGGCCCAGGACCAGCTTATAGTTGATTCATTTGGCCTATGGGTCGCTCGGTGGTGTTTTCCTAATGACAGATTATAGAATTGGAATGGAAATGCTTGATAGTTAACAGGACTCACTCCTACTCTGCGTCCTTGATCTGTAGGATCAGAATTTTTGTCTTAGTGGGGAAAGCCAAACAAAAGCTTCTGATATCTTTCCCCAACCCCTTACCCTGGGGTAAGTAAAAGAGTGAACTGAAAAAGCAAAAACAAAACCAGAAAACATCCTCTGGGGAAAGGTGGAGCCCACCATCACCAACAGAAACATGTGAAAGGCAGAGGTGGTGTCGCTGTCGCATCCCCACTTAACCCAGAAGTCTGGCCTCACAGAAGCCAGGGGACCATGGAGGTAGTCACAGACTCAGACAAGGAGCAGCCTCCCTTGCAGCCCCTGAGCAGCAGGAGCCATCTTTGTCTGAGGCATCAGCACATAGCACGGGCACTGCCTTTGATCTGGTGAATGTGTTCTTTTCCATCCCTGCAGCAGGGACGATCAGAAGCAGTTTTCATTCCTGTGGCACTGAGGAACTTGCAGTCTTGCCCCGGGCCTGTGCCCACTCTCCTCCTTCTCATAATGCCACCTGGAGGGCCCGGACCATCTAGGCCAGGGGTGGGCCAGTGATGACCTTTGAGTCAAACTTGTTCCATGGCCTGTTTTTTTTTTAATGGCCTGTGGGGTCAACATGGCTCCTACTTTAAAGTTTTTTAAAGGGTCATAAAGTGCAAAAAGGACAGAGAATTTGCAACGAGGAATGTATGTGACTTGCAAAGCCCCAAATACTTACTCTCCAGCCCTTTAGAGAAAAGTTTTGCCAACTCTCCACCCAGACCTTCTGTAGACCATTACACTGGTCCACTATCATGCTGCCATCGTGCTGACTGGGACAAAGAAGCAAGAAGTGGCAAGCTCACTGGAGGTCTTGGTAACACACGTGCCGCCCAGAAAGTATGGGGCAATGCTGTGGGGATTTTGGATGTAAGGGGTTTAGTGGGTTAGGCATGCTGGAACATCCCCTTCTAAAGTAAAGAAAGCAATCGAGTTTCTCATACTGCCCACCACTACAAAGGAAACACAAGACTTGGAAAGTTTCTTTAGTATGGTCTCCGTTGTCTGATCAATAGATACCACCTCGAGGATAGTTAACAGTGCTTGGGGTACTTATTAAAGACTTTTAAAGTCCCTAGACTTTTGGGACTAAAAGATTTTTGGCTGAGGAATAAAGGTATTGGGGAATGTTGCCACAGGCTGCCATATTCAAGTTACATTTTTCTTGTTCTTCCTGTATCTCTCCATTCTACCTTTTACTTTTATTTCTTCTATCCTACTTCAGTTTAATGCATGGATGTGTCAGACCACGAGGTGAGATGACCACAGAATATTTTGCTCCTGCCCTGCATGGTAGCTACGAAAGATAGTGGAGAGGGAAATCCTCGCAGGGGAAGGAGCTTTGGATGTAGAAGAATTGCCCCAGGATCTTAATACACACAGGGCACTGGGCAGTAAGAATGGCTTAGTCGCCAGTAAAGAACACACTTTTTAAAAACTGAAAGACAGAGAGATGTGAAGGTCTGGGGATGAGGCAGGTGGGTGGACACATGTGAGCACAACCTGTGAGGATCCGTGTGCAGCATGTCAATCTCCTCTAGAAAGAACCCACCGTGCTGCTCTGGCATGGCCGCCATAACAATGCACCACGAACGGAGGGCTTAAACAACAGGGATCGTCATCTCTGGGTTTTGGAGTTTGGAAAACCAAGATCAGCATGTTGGCAGGGTCAGTTCTTCTGGAGGCCTCTCTCCTTGGCTTGCAGATGTCGCCTTCTCCCTGTGTCCCCTCGTGGCCTTTCCTCTTCATGCACGCATCCCTGATGTGTCTTCCTCTGGTTATAAGTCCTATTGAATTAGGGCCCCATCCCTGTGACCGCGTTTAGTCTTAAGTTCCTTTTTAGAGGCCTTATTTCCAGACACAGTCACACTAGGGGGTTATGTCTACAATGCATAAGTTTGGAGGGCACATAACTCACCCCATAACTGGCACTAAGGCACAAAAAGATGAAAATGGCGCATCCCATGAATGATCCTTGGTGCTGGCCCAACAGGGTCACGGAGAGAATAGCCAAGGTGACAGAGGAAAAGGCCCGCATGAGCCCAACAGCAGGAACCCCTCACTGAGCTGACTCAGTCATTGCTACTGACAAATGTTCAAACTGTCAGGACCAGAGGTCAACAGGGATACCCCAGACTGAACGTTCCATGAAGTGACTGACCAGTCACTTGGGGACCGTTGATTACATTGGACACTTTCCATCCTGGAAAGAGGTGAGGATTTATTTCCTGGGGTTTGCCTTCCCTGCCCACAAGGTCATTCACCAGCACCACTGTCCGAGTACTTTGAGACTGTTAGAGCCACAAAAAGCAAAACTCAAGGACTGTGAGGTCTACTCACCCCATCACACGCAGCAACCACTATCGTCCCCCGCGCCGGACCCTCACCCGCGAGGGCCCAAAGAGACGACAAACACACAGGAATGGTGCAAGCTTCTTTATTCTTCTCCCTCTCTCTCTCTTCTCTTACTCCCTCCCTATTCTCTTACTCCTTCTCCTCACGGGAGAGACTCCTTCTCCTTTTCGTCAGGTATGGGAGGAATCGTAAAGGGGAAAACCAGTGAGCCTATCAGGGAGTATTCACTCAGGCAACTTCAGTAACACTCCCTCCTATTGGGCACGCACTGTCCACGCTCTGATGTGCTGGCGCATGCGCTCTGACGTGGCACAGCCCTAGGATGTTACCACGTGCAGCTGCTCCTGGCACTCTGCCAGGCGCCGTCTTGAGGTCTCTCCGGGCCCGCCGGGCTAAGACCCCAACAAACCACTAAGAAGTTGTCAGCCTGAAGGACAGTGAGTGGCATGGCCTCCTAAGAATGCACTGGGGAGCCAGGTGTGGTGGAGCACGCCTGTAATCCCAGGACTTGGGGGACTGAGATGGGAGGATCACAGGTTCAAAGCCAGCCTCAGCAACTTAGCAAGACTCTTGGCAACTTAGTGAGACCCTGTTTCCAAGTAAAACATAAAATAGGGCTGAAGGTGTAGCTTTGAGGTAGAATGCACCACACACACACACACACACACACACACACACACACACACACACCAAAATAAAAAGAAAAATAAATAAATAAATAAATACAAAAATTAAATTAAATGATGCACTGAAGGTCCTCGTTTCCAGATGGACTGCTGTGAAGATGGGGTACAGTCAGGTGGGGTGCAGTAATGACCATCATGCATCATGCATTACTGGCGTGTCCACAGTAGGTATGATCCATGGACCTGGGAGACAAAGCTTAGAAGTAGAAGTGACCCCGGTCACTCTCCACCCCCACTAATAGAATTTGTACTTCCTATCCCTACAATTTCAGGATTTCTCCATCTAGAGGTTCTAATTTCCAGCATGGGAACGCATCACTGAAACTGAAGCCATGGCTTCTGTACAGTAACTATGGGCTCCTTACGTCAAAAGTGACACTCAGGTGACAAGCTGGAGCATCTCTCTGGATGCTCCCACACCCAGCTTAAATGATAATTGTAACATTAAGGTAGTCCCCAAATCTGTGGTTTCATTTTCTACAATTTTAATGACTAGTGGTAAACTGTCACTTAAAAATATTAAGTAGAAAATTTCAGAAATAAACAATTTCTAAATTTTCACTGTGCTATTCTCAATAGAATGATGCAATCTTGCACCATCTAGCTCCGTCCTTCCTGGGATGTGAATCACCTCCTTGTCCAGTGTATATGGTGCCCACCTGTCACTTAGGATTCATCTCAGTTATCAGATAAAAAAAATAAAATAAAACAGTATGTATAGGATTTGGTACTACCTATGACTTCAGTACTCCACTGGGGGTCTTGAAATGTATCCTCCACAAAGGAGGGGGACTCATCCTGAGGGAACACAGTCTGGATCACTCACACACAAACACACACACACACACACACACACACACACACACACACACACACCCCAGCCCCGGTAATCTACCTACACCAGCAAAGTAGTAGACAAATAAAATCCTAGGGAAGTTCTTGCCATGCAGGGCAAACTTACACATGTATGCTTGTGTACGCATGTGTTACAAGTGTAAGTGTATATATCTGAGCAGGGCACTAGCTGGACCATACCGGCACCGCAGTGGTCCACTCAGATCCCTTTGGAGCAGAAGCATCCACCTCCTCACCAGTGGGAATATTGACTGCCATGACTCCTGGCTGCGTATCTTAGTGGGAAGTGCCATTACCACAGGAAATGGCCTTGCCCAGCAGACCCTCTCAGAGGATGAGTGACATCAGGGACTGATCTCTGCATGGACAGACAGCAGTCCCCCCTTATCCACAGGGGATGTTTCAAGACCCCACTGGAGGTTGAAACCGTGAATAAAACCAAAGTCTCTGTGTACTGTGCTGTTTCCTATGCACCCATACCCGTGATGAAATCCAATTTTAAAATTAGGCACAGTAGAGCTTCACAATAATAACTAATTATAGAATAAACCAATTATACCAATATACTGCAATCAAAGTTATGTGAATGTGGCCTATCTATCTATTTACCTATCTATCTCATTGTACTGCACTCGCCCTTCCTGGGATGATGTGAGATAACGCAATCCCCGCATGGTGAGATGGGAGGTGAGTGATGCAGTGACACAGTGTTAGATGCTATCGACCTTCTTACTTGAGCACAAGCCCTGCAGTAATCCAAGAGTCAATCTGATAATCCAAATGGCTACTGAGTGACTAACGGGAGGGTAGCATATACAGCATGGATACCCTTGGCAAAAGAAAGATTTATGACCCTGGCAGGATAGTGAAGGATGGTGCAAGATCTCAACAATGGTGCACAGAACGGTGCACAATTCAAAACTTATGAATTGTTGATTTCTGGAACTTTCCACTTAATATTTTCAGACCTCAATTGACTGCTGGTAACAGGAAAGGCAGAAAGCAAAACCACAGATAAGGAGGAGCTACTGGATATGTCCAGCTGCACTTTCGGATACTTCTGAGGGGTCATGCCAGCTATGGTGTTCCTCAGCTCCTGAGGTCTCCATTGTGACCATTGTGGGTCAGCTTACCCTTTCCTAAAACCAATCTTCCTGAGAGTGAGCCTATATTCAAAACAGTTCTTCCACTGTTAAAAAAAATAATAAAATAAAATAAGCCAAGCATGTTGGTGCATACCTTTAATCCCTTGGGAGACTGAGACAGGAGGATCACAGGTTCAAGGACAACCTCAGCAAGTAGTGAGACTCATCAGCCTAGTAAACCCTTGTTCCCAAATAAGAAATGAAATTGGTCTGGAAGTGTAGCCCAAAGGTAGAATGCCTCTGGATTCCATCCCCCGTACCACAAAAAAAATTAAATTAAAATAATATAATAAGTGCCCTTCATCCATTCTAAATTTCACTGTGACTTATCACTCTCAGCTAAGATACATACATGGCATCATCAAAGGCTATCTAAGTAGTGCCCAAGCATAATTAATAAGAGTATCCAAGTATGATTAATACAGGCCCATTGAACCATAAGAATTCCAGACTTTCCTTTTCCAGTAGGTATTTCTGTTAATGGTGAAGGCTGGTTTTAGATATAATGTATTTGGACCTGTATTGTGACATTCTGAATATGGAACAGTCAACGCAGTTTTGATTAGTATCATTTGTTCTTGTCCACTGGATGCTTTGTGGAACTACCATACTCTAAGATGAATTATATAAAATGTGCCGATAAAAACTGTAGGAGATTCCTTTTAGAGTTGGGGTGTTTTATTTAATATGATAGTGGAAATGCATTTACCAACCCACTTCACATTTATTCTAGCTGACATCCAGCATGGTCTTTTCTCATCTTATACAATATTACATGTTTGTGTTGTGTTTTCAAAACTTACAGTGAAAACGCTTAGCTGGTCACTTACAAAAATGCAGAGTGGTAGATAGATTTCTCAGAATTCTTTTAAGGTCTACGTGAACAATGAAGAATAAAGATACATGGAAAAACTAATGTCCCTCACACCTATCCATTATAGTGAGAAATAAAATGCCTCCTAAAGAGCTTATTTATTAATGTTTGGAGCTGATGTAACTCAGTCATGAGACTTGTAATCCCAGCAGTGGATAAATCTATTGTAATGGAGTTATCTGGGAGCTGACCCAGGCCAGCGGCTTTGGCTGTAGGTGGGTCCCTGGGGGTGCGGTTTTGGGGATGATATAAAGGGCTCCTCCTCCCCCTGCTCACCCTTGCTTCCAGCCTTTATCATATGAGGAGCACAGCCCATGTGCTCCTTTCTTTGCCTCTCACTGCCATGCCCTGAGATCCATAGTCCCTGGCCTCACATGGGTAGAATTCAAAACCATAAAAAAAACCCTTAATTCCTCTAAGTTACATGGTCAGTCTTTTAGGTTATAGCTGCAAGAAAGCTGCTGACTGGAACACCATGTTTTCAATAAATCACTTTAAAAAAAAAACAATCCTTAAGTCCTCTAAGTTACATGGTCAGTCTTTTAGATTATAGCTGCAAGAATGCTGCTGACTGGACCACCATATTTTCAATAAATCTCTTTTTTTAAAAAATGGAAAAGAGAAAGACAAACAGGAGATCAAAATATGTAATGAATGCCCCTCCATGAGACAGGTGACACCCCAACACATTCTAAATACTCTGAGAAGATCCCAGTTTCCAGCATTCAGAGATGCTAGTTCCAAAAGAGTGAGCGGAACTGGCAAATAGCTTGTCTTCTCTGGGAAATGGGCATAGAGCTCAGTCCTGGGAATGCCACATCTTCGGCTCCAGCCTCATGTCCTTGGCTTCCTGACCAGGTGTTCCCAGTTGACCCTCCCCCAAGGGTTCCCAGAAGACCTGGTTCCTGGCAGTTCTGCCTCTGCTTTGCTTCCAGGTCTATTTTTGTACAGAGTGACTGATTCCCCTCTGCAAATCTCCATTCCTCTTCCCCAAGGACCCTTCTTGGCTTTCCTCTCAAGGGGGGTTTTCCTTGAGTCACAGCCAGTGTCCTGGCCTGCGGGCCTCCAGCCCACTCTGCTAGCTCCCCACTTCCTGGCGACTATCATGAAATAGAAGCTTGATTTTGGATCAGAAATGGAAGATTCCGGTCTGCCTACCGTAACACTTGTTAGATTCATGTCACCAGCATATTTCCAATCACGCCTGAAGAGCTAGGCCCTGTTTTTGTCTCCGAGGAAGTGGGACTCACAAGATCTTCAGAACTTGATCCAGAGGACACTTGTGGGCAGGGCCTGGACCCAGAGCCACAGACAACAATCTCCAGGCCCAGGTAGTGATGTGAAGTTATACCAAGAACCACTTCGGTTCCCAGCACCCCTAGGGGAGTCTGCAGGGCCCCAGGAGAGACCAAGAGATCTCATCCCTTGATAGCACAGAATCACGAGTCTCAGCCCTGGAGAAGTCAGGCTTAAATGGACATTTCTGACCTTAAGTTCTTTGCCCTTTGTTTTAGTCAGATTTTTTTCTATCACTGTGAGCAAAATACCTGTCAAGCACAACTTAGAAGAAGAAAGATTTATGTGGAGCTGAGGAGTTCAGAGGTCAGAAGTCCTCGGGGTCAGCCTGCTCTCAGGCAGGAAATGGCTGCGGGGCTTTAGGATAGAGTTCCCAAGGCCACGTCCCCAGAGACTCACCTCCTCCGGCCTCACCCTGCCTGTGAACCTGACTGCTTTGCTTAACACATGAGCTTTGGGGACATTTAAAACCAAAACCACAGCATCGTTGCTTCCTAACCCTTTCAGTTACACAAGTAGTCTAGTTTCCCTTACATCTCTTATATTTTCTCCACCAAAAGGTTGATGCCTGGTAAGATTCCAGAAAAAAATTTCTCATCATTGCCCAGAACCACCACGTCTTCAATTAGCTGCTATCCATGGAACAACATTTTAGCTCAGGGACAGCAGGGTCAACCCTTTACTAGTCATCATTTTATCCATTATATTTATATCACTCCTGGCACCTAGTAAGCGCTAAACAAAGATCGATTGGATGAAAAGATCATTTTGACTTGAAAGGACATTTCAAGAGCCTTTTTATTCTGCCCAACATTTGATTATCATCCCTTATGCTCTTAGAGCTTTGAAAAATTCCCTTACGGGGCACTATCATCACCTGAGCAAGAGAGAAGGATTGCACTCATCCAGCTCCCGTCTTTTCCCTTTTGATAGCGGGCACTCATGCTATTCAATGCTTCTAACCAAAGACCTTATTCTCTCACAGCCCAGGAGAACAGGGGGTTGACTGGGGAAGTCTGCATTCTGGTGGGTGAACCTGTTTCCACTAGATCCTTCCATCACTTATTCTCCACTCTGATGGGCCAGCCTTGGAGAGTCTTTCTCTAAGAGCAGATGTTGGTGAGTCTGTTCCCCCAGGAGAAAACTTCAGGTCCAAAGACATCACCTATGAGCCAGCCCACTCTCTCTGACCTGCTCCTCCAGCACGGGCACTTCTCTAGTTGATCTCCAAGTCGGATCAGGTATGTATAGAGAGACTCAAGGAGACCCCAGAGACCCCGACCTCACAGGAGGAAAGGCTCACCTCCTCAGTCATCTTCTCCCCACTTCTTGAAGACCATCATGCAATAGAAACTTCATTTGGGACCAGAAATGGAAGGCCCCAGTCTGCCTACTGTAACGTTTGTAGGATCCATATCACCAGCATATGTGGGATCACAGCTGAAGAGTTCTAGCCCTGAACCTTTTGCTTTCATGAGAGTCCCCAGAGCATCATGTAGACCAGATGGCAGAGGCTTCAATAGCATGTGCTACAAAACAATCTTTTCATTCAGTTTTCCCCACTTCATAATAATCTAATAGTCCCTTGCACAGCCTCCAAGAAGTCAAACACAACAGCTCCAAGGGATGGCATGGGCCAATGTTGACTTGGATGACGAATGCCCATTCCCATCCATGAAAATAGCCAGCACTGAGGGTCAGCTCTGGGGACCACAAGCTCGACCACCGCCAAGTGATTTCTGCTCAGACGGCCACCACTCGTTCTTCCCAGAACACTGCCTCTGTTATCAAGTCGAGCACAGCCAGGAAAAAGCAAGTGAATCAAGCATTTATGGGGCTGTTGAGTGCTGACAAAATGCTGGCCGTTGTGTAGTCCTGGATGGGGCTGCATCACACCACCCACCCAGCCCTACACTATGGGAGAGCCAGGGAGCAGGCCATGGCTCTTAAACTAAACCCAGGTCCAGGTTTTCTGCCCAGCGTGTGTCTGCTTATCCCATATGCTTGACTGCATTTCTGCCGAGTCCCCGGGTCACCTTGGTGGGGCAGTGTCCATGGATGTGGGTTCCATAGTAGCAAGAGTTTGAGTCCTGATGCCAAGTGACATTAAGATCCCACTAACAGGAAAGAAAAAGAGGGGACCAGAAAAGAGCAGCCCCAAGTCAAGGCAGCTGCCAGGTGAGTTAGTTTCTACTTGCGGAAAACTAAACTCGGTCTCTGGTCCAGTTGAAATCATCTCCAGACTGTCTGAAAGCCATAGCCCGTGGCATGGATTTATAGACATCCTTGCAGCTTGGAGTACAGGAGGGCAGACAGTGTGTACATTAAAGCAAGAGCCAGCTTACAGATCACTCAACTGAAACTAGAGCCCAGTTTTCCAGAGAGGCCAAAAAAACAAAAGTGGATAACAATAATTATGTTGTTGCCGGTGATGATACATTGAATAAACACTGCTGAGCTGTGTGCTCACTTCTGCTGTTGCTGCTTGTACTTTCGGTCTCCCCTGGGGTTTGTCCGAGCAGTGTGGTAAAAACTGGAGTCTTGCCCTTCTGGCTCCAAGAGGAAAGCAAATGATCTGGAGTTTTACAGCATGAACAATCCAATTGGAAGATAAAAGCACCCAGATATTTGCACAATTAAACCATCGCACAGAAGGGTGTTCACCTCGACTAACCTCCTTCTCTCTGAAAACCAGGGGCAAGATCAGACCTGAGGGTTGGGGATGCAGGTCCCCCCTGCTCGGGCATGAGTTGGCACTGTGGCCTTGGGCATGGTACCAAGTTCTCTGGGTCCTCTGGGGTTCAGGAGCAGGATGTCCTCTGCTTGCACCTGCCACCGTGTGAGACAAGGAGACATCCAGAAGTCCATGGAAGGGAACAAAGTGCAGAAAGGAAGCAAGATTTGAGTGTGGGACGAGGGTCTCTTTGCTGCCGGCCATCTGCCAGGATATAGATTTTATAAGCATTCCATTGCATAGAAATCCTACTTATAGCAATAGAAACTAGGAGATCAGAAAATAAATATCATAATGGGAAAAGGCATTTTATACCTTTTTATCTCTATTCTTTCTTCCTTTTTACTCACATGGGTCCACCATCACCCAAGGGTGAGGGATCACAGCCAGGAATCACACAGACACAGACCCCTGGCCACACCTGCACCATTGGGCCACAGAATATACATTCAGAAACCTTCCCAGAGAATTACTGATTGACTAAGCAAGGAAAGAGTAGGAGAAAAGACAGAACCCAAACTCAGCAGAGAAAGCAGGAAGCCAGGACTAGCTTGGCAGACCTGATGCCCTTCCCGGGTCTCCCCTTCATGGAGGGTGCGTGGCCCCAGCTCCTGAGAGGGTGGTAGACTCTTCAGCCCAGGCTTCGCTGCAGAAAGATGCCTGATCAGGACAGCCACAACCAATGACAAATTGAAGAGGGGGCGGGAGCCCTGGGACATTCCACTCAACCCAGTATAATTTTGCCAGGCCATGCTACTCCAAAGCTCCCACAGGGACAGCGGGGACTGTCACCTCTGCATCACAGCGCAGGACTCTTCTGCTCCCTCCTGCTCTCTCCTCTCTGCCAGGGTCAGTCTTCAGGGCTCTAATAAACAGCCTATTCTGAAAACTTGATATCTTGGAGTGAGCTCCCGGAGGACTCTAACTTGTGATAACCAGCAAATGAAGCGGCTGGAAATCTGCACCACAGAGATGAGAATGGGGCTGGGGTGGGGGCAAGGCTGTGCTCTTTCTTTCATCCCATCATTGCCTTTTTTGTCTGGTGGTTGCTTCATCCAGATGGTGGAGCTCAGGACCAGGAGAGGGGCTCCACTCTTGGGGGCTCAGGCTCCCCTTGACTCCACAGCTGTGTGGTCTTGGAGAAGCCCATGTGCCAGGGCCTGTGTTTGTCACAGACAAGAGCAATGCTTCCACCTAACAGCGGGGTTATCACGAGGCGTTGTTCAGATCAAGGATGTGTATGTGCACGGGAGACGGTAAAACTCCTTGACTGCTGAACAGTCCTCTCCACTGCAGCCAAAGTGCAGCCAGCAGAAGCTGGGCCCCCCAGATGGTCGGCGGTCTCTGCCCAGCGCCTCAATCCCCAGCTGACCCCGTGATGGCAGGGGAGGTAGCTGCTGGAAGGAATGGGAGAGGGGAGGGCATTGGCTCATGAGACTCTCAGCGTAGAGAGCATGCCCATCTTGCGCCCACAGAGAGCCCATCAGAACCAAAACCTTCCACAGACAAATAAAACCTCCCGCAGGAAAACCAGCCAGGTAAGGAATTGCCAAGAGCCTCCATAGAAAAGGGGCACTAGGTGGGCACAGTGGCCCATGCCCTATAATCCCAGCATTTGGAAGGCTGAGAAAGGAGGATCGCATACTTGAGGACAGACTCATCAACTTTGCGAGACCCTGTTTCAAAAATCACCAGCAAGCTGGGTGTTGTGGCGCATGCTTGTAATCCCAGCATTTGGGAGGCTGAGACCAGAGGATCCGGGTTCGCGGCCAGCCTTTCAGGTACCTAGTGAGGTCCTCTGCAACTTAGTGAGACCCTGTTTCAAAATAAAGAATAAAAAATTGGGCTGGGGGTATAGCTTGGAGGTAGAATGCCCCTGAGTTCAATCCCCAGTACCATAAAAAAAAAAAAAAATCACCAGCAAGAAAGACTAGGTTGTAGCTCAGGGGCAGAATGCCCCTAAGTTCAATCCCTAATACGAACAATAATTGATGTTAGAATTAGAATTGGGGTTTTAATGCCGAGAAGAATGTTCCCAAAGAAAGGAGGGGAGTGATTCTAGATTAGAAGACTGCAAGTCTCTGAAAGTCCTCTAGGGAGCAGGGGGCCTGAAGCAAGAGGAAGAAGCCCGGAGAAGCTGGGGAGAGTGGCAGGGGCCGGAGTCGCAGAGATGGGCGAGGGTTACACTGGACACGTCCCATTAGGTCAGTTAAAGACCATCATCTTCATCTAAGCAAAGATAAGATGTTCCTGTTATCATTTTTGCACTATGGCAAACCGTAGATAGAAGGCTTCAGCAGAGCAGTCAGATGATCCCGCTAGCTGCAGAGGGAGCTGCGAGGGAGGCCAGACTGGTAGTATTGATAACAGTTGGCATTGATCGATTGACTGTGTGCTGGCACAACTCGAAGTGTTTAAATGAAGCACGAGCCCCCATACAGCAGGTACTGTGACGATCCCTATTTAAAAGATGAAGAAACACTAAAACACAGAGAGAAGAGGCAAACAAGACTCTGGCCAAGCTGCCTGGCTGCAAAGCTACATGCTTAACCACCCCACGATGCGGTTCCCTGGGTAGACCAGATGGACAGCTATTTCAGCAACCCGAGTTTGGGTGACAGCAGTGGGGCTGGAATGAAGTGGGTGTGCCTTGAAGTTGACAGGAGATTAAAAGGAAAGACAGACTGCAGTTACAGATGGGTCACGGAAGTTGGGGAGACGGTCTCGGCAGTGCCAAGGAGGGCCTGGGGCACTGCAAAGAGAACCAGGTGACCTGTGTCAGGACTGGGGCAGGAGGCAGGGGACACTGCATGTGAGTCCATTGAGACCTTCAGAACACCGAGGTGCCTCAGTGACATACTCAGTAGTGTCGAATTCTTGTAACAGGACATAGTTAGATCCCCCCCTCCCCACGAGATTCTGGATCTTTCTCCTTGATCAGGATCCAGCTGGCATATCCATTTGTTTAATATCATATAGCGAGGAGGCACACAGGGAAGGGACTGCTGCCTCACTTGAAGTTTCTTTCTGGAGCTAAGACCATCCTCACCCTCTGTAACCCTGGATATCAGAACCAAAGCACCGTGCGACACACAGAAGCACCTGCTATGCCATGCAGGGACAGTCAAGAATGAAGGGCTGGTTAAGAGCAGATAATTGGAGTCAGACTCCAAGCCCTGCCATTTGTGAGTCCTGAGATTATGTCTTTGTGCAACTATATAATCTTTGTAAACCTCAGTTTTTCTAAGAAGGTGCAATGAGACAGTATGTATATAATAACACCCAAAGCCTAATATGCAATGGCCAACCAACGGTAGTGATTATTCTCTCCAGGGGGGATCGTGGTCGATGATTGCTCTTGGATTGTTGTTGATGTCAGGGCTCAGGTCCCTGGAGCTGTAGGGAGGCCTCCAGTTGCCTCCTTACTCCTCTGATGCTGGCGTCTCTCTTGTAAGACTAGTGGTCATGAAGCGTGAGGGCAGTTCTGAGATCCTAGAGCATCCTGGGCAGGATTGCACATCCCCTCAAAGAGGTGCTCCCCTCATATTAGTTAGCGTTTATGTCACCGGACAAGAACAACTTCGAGGAGGAAAAGGTTATTTGGTTCATGTTTTCAGAGGTTTATCCATAGTTATCCAGCTCCAAGTTAAAAAAAACATGGTAGGAGGGCATGGGAGAGGAAAGCTACTCACGACAGGTGGGAAGCAGACAGAGCCAGAGGAAGGGGCCCAGGATAAATATCATCCCCAAGGTCATACCCCCAGCAACTACCTCCTCCAGCTATGCCCTACATTCAAATTAGTCCATCATTTACCTCTGAACACCTCCCACTGCCAACACACGTCGCCTCCTTCTCCAAAGGCCCTGAGACCAGCAGCCTACAGGAACAGGCACGGCATCTTCACTAAGATGCCTCAAGGTTCTAACACCAGAAACAAGTAGTTACTCTTCCCAGAAATGGTCACCCCTGCACCAAAGAGGAGAGAAAGACTCATGTGTGAGAAGTTGGTTTCCTTGAGAGGAAAAGCTTCTTGGGGGGAGACAGGCATTCCACACCCAAATCCTAACACTCTCTGCCATGAGCTCTCTGTAGGCAAAGGGGGCTCCATCTACCGAGTTTGCTTAGTGAGAACAGAAGTTTAGGTGAAAAGCAAAGAAATTTATTCAGAGAATCTCAGAAACTTAAAAGCATTTTTTTTTAATGCAGACAATGAATGGAGTAATCCCCTCTGTGTTGAATCTTCCTCTTTTCTTCAAATTGGTTCCCAGGGGAAAATAGTAGCCTTCTGGTCCTACCCGAGGAGTCTTTTCTTGGGAAAGAGGTGAGGCTGCCTTGCCTCCATTAAGGAGATTCCTCTGCTGAAGCCTCCAGAAATGCAACCCATCTCAGAAAGTGGTGAGTCTCCATGCTGTGGCCCCATAGGGGTGATGGCAAACAGGAGACTGGTCAAAGGTGGCATTGCTTCCTGGGTCACTGGAGACTTCTGAACGGGGCAGGAGAGAGGAAATGAAGCAGGCACGTCCCTTAGGTCTTGATTTCATCATCTGATGAGTTAGTTGAAGGGAGAGAGATTCCTGGATACACTGGGCCTCAGTTTATGAAACTCCGTGTGGAGCATCCCCTCATGCCTGGTGTGGAGGCCAGACTTGATGAGAAAGAGAACCTCCATACACACGTCGCCTCCTTCTCCAAAGGCCCTGAGACCAGCAGCCTATAGGAACAGGCGGCATCTTTGCTAAGATGCCTCAAGGTTCTAACACCAGAAACAAGTAGTTACTCTTCCCAGAAACAGTCATCCTTGCACCAAAGAGAAGAGAAAGACTCATGTGTGAAAAGTTGGTTTTCTTGAGAGGAAAAGAGAAGAAAGAAAACTAAACGTATGCTTGTGTGCGTAGCAGGGGAAAGAGAAGACAAAACAGAGCAAAACACGTGCACCTGACCCCTAGCTACCCTCTGTCAGAATGGGAGGGTCAACGGGAGGGAAACCCACAAGTCGGGGGTTCATCAGGCACCCCTGAATCCCCACTTCCTGGAATCTGTTAACAGAAAATGGCAAACCAGCCAAGATATTTGACTGAGGTTTTTTAAGAAAACATATTCTCAGTTTGGGTTGTTTTTTTGAGGGGAGGGCTGGGGAGATGTGGTTTAAGGAAGAAAATTGTTCATGGACAGTTATGGAAATAATGACGGTCTTGACTGTGCCACGTGTCTCTGGCTGAAGTTACAGGAAGCCCAGTGGAAAGGGGCTTGCAATTACCTGGGGGCGTGGGCACAGCGAACGACTGATCTGAAGGGCTGGAGCTAAGGAGACACCGTTCTGCCTCAGTTTCCCAGGGTAATTCCATAGCTGGGCACGTACTTACTTCATGGGAGGTAGGAAGGGCTGATTTCCTGAAGCCTGGTGCAACTTCACAATGCTACAAGAGAATTAGCTTCATCTGATTTGTTGCCCATGCCCTCTGGAGAAGAATACTTCTCAGGTCCCTGACACCCACCCCTCGTGAGATTTACTATCTTCACACCCTTTTAGGGAGATCTGTCTGTTACACGCCAACCAATGTATACCCTGTTTGACTTGCCCCTGAAGATGGTTTTGAGAGTTACAGTTCATAGAATAAAGGTATGAACGTCATAAAAATGTCTGGATAGACCTAATAAATAATAACAATTTTAAAGCATAGATTTTTTTTAACTGTTTGACCCTCAGAACCAATTTTTTATTTTGTTTTTGTTTTTTTCTCTCTAGTGTATCTCTATGGTTACCATCTGTGATATCCTGTGTCTGTCTCCATCTAACTACCCAGGGAAAGACATCTGAGGGCCCGTTGTGTTTGTTTTTATTTTTGAGGTTAAAGACTCCAAAATTCTATCTAATTACCTTTGCCAATCAGGGGGAGAACTTAGATTTCTGGAGATCATGAAGCTGAAGTGGTCAGGAAGGGCCACTTGTGTCATTCATTCATTCATTCATTCAGTAATGCATTCCAGTCACATGTACTGCATAACTGCAAGAGGCATGGCCCTGGGCTAGACTCGGAACACTGGGGGATGAGTATGACCCCAGGTCTGAGTGCAGGGCCATTTATAACGCCATGGGAAGTCACAGGAGGGAATGGTGACTTCTCCTGGAAGTCTCCAAAGAGGGAGAATATTTATACTGATCTCAGAAGGCTGGGGCAAATTCTGACAGAGATAAATAGAGGACTA
The DNA here is from genome assembly GCA_004027655.1 of Graphiurus murinus. Taxonomy (NCBI): domain Eukaryota; kingdom Metazoa; phylum Chordata; class Mammalia; order Rodentia; family Gliridae; genus Graphiurus; species Graphiurus murinus. The sequence goes on from PVLC010031611.1 coordinate 16,798, forward strand.
AGGAGCTCGAGGTAGATGGTCTTCCAAGTGTAGGCAAACCAAGGGCGCTGAAAATGAGGCGCAGCTACCGCGGCTGCTGGGTGGGAGATACAGAATGGAATCGTGCATGATCATGGCGCCATATGAGTTGCCACAAGTCAGAGATTCTTTAGCGGAAACAAATGTGAGGGCTGGAGATGTAGCTCGGGGTAGGGTAGAGCGTTTGCTTAGCATGTGAGTTCCTGACTTCAATCCCCAGCACTACAAAAACAAAAACAAAATAACAAAGAGGAGGAGGAGGACAAGGAGGAGGATGAGAAAGAGGAGGAGGAAGCTGGGAGTGGTGGCGCACGCTTGTAATCCCAGCATTTGGGAGGCTGAGACTGGAGAATCCGGGTTCGCAGCCAGCCTCAGCTACTCCGCAATTTAGTGAGACCCTGTTTGAAAATAAAGAATAAAAAATAGGGCTGGGGGTGTATCTCGGAGGTAGAATGCCCCTCAGTTCAATCCCCAGTACCGCAAAAAAAAAAAAAAAAAAAAAAAGAAAAGAAAGAGGAGGAGGAAAAGGAGAAGGAGAAGGAAGAGGAAGAGGAGGAGGACAAGAAGGAGGAGGAGGAGGAAGAGGAGGACAAGAAGGAGGAGGAGGAAGAGGAGGAGGACAAGGAGGATGAGGAGGAGGACAAGGAGAAAATGATGAATTTAGATTTTTTTTGTCATTGTTGTTTGTAGCAGCTGAGAACCAAAAAAAAAAAAAATGTGTGTGCGTGTGTGTGTGTGCACGTGTGTGCGTGCGTGTGTGTTTGTGTGTGTGTGTGTGGAGTGGAGCCAAAAAAAAGAGTTGTGGTGAAGAAGGCTGGTCTGCTGTGGTGTGAAGAAGGCGTCAACAAGATGGGCGAGGGATATGGAGGGAGGAGACGGAGATGCCTCTGAGCCAGAGCCCAAGAGGGCGGGTGTGCGCGCTGGAGGGAGCCCTGGAGAGAGACGGGAAAGGAAGAGGCGGCTCTGAGGAATGGTGTCCCCACAGCTCGCTAGCAACTTGGAGGCCAGGACCACGTGCCTTAGTGAGCTCGGCGCTCTGCCCAGCAGCAGCACCTCCTGGGAGCGGCCGAGACACTGCAGGGTGGAGAGCTCGACCCCCTGAGGAGGGGAGCTGCCGAGCTGAGCATGCCCATGTGCTTGGTGCTGGTGGCTCTGAAGTGTCAGCCGGGGACAGAGTCACCCAGTCATCCCAAGTCACACTCCCTGGGATTCGTATCCAGACCAAAGCCGCCTCTGCGGCTGCCCCAGGCTCATATGAGATCCCCAAAGATGGCCCCCTAGTGGACCTCTCTCCCTTTCCACTTGCCTCAACCCACTTCCCCTGGCTCAGAGAGAGTCTGTTCATAGCCATGATGCAAAGCTGTTAAGTTTCAGAGGAGCAGGCCCGAGGCTGAGGTGGCCCAGGGTCCTGCTGTCCTGGTGTCCCCTGCTCTGGAGAGCCGGCCTCGCCCCAGTCCATCCCAGTCCCCTGGGGGCAGTGGTCAGCGCCGCCGCAGCCTCGGCCAGCACACATCACATGTCTTGCTTCCTTTTCTGCCTTCCTCCTAGACAGCCGCAGGCAGCAGCACCCAGGAGCTCGCTGAAAGTGCAGGAGCCGAGCCCGCCCAGACCCCGGCCACAGTCTGTGTTCCAATAAAACCCCGAAGTGGTTTCCTTGTGTGCGCAGTAAAATCTGCCCGTAACGAGTCCTTCCCCATGCCACGCCAGGAGGAGAAGGGGCAAGGAGGAAGGCAAGAGGGAGGGGAGAGAAGGCAGGAGACACGGCGGGGCATGTCCGAAATCCCAGTACCTGGAAGGCTGAGTCAGGAGGCCTGCAGGTTCAAGGCCAGCCTCAGCAACTTAGCAAAGCCTTGTCTCATCATAAA
>PVLC010031612.1:0-18483 GCA_004027655.1 Graphiurus murinus
TTTGTCGTCTGAAAATACCAACAGAAACCTTCAGGTCGATAGATCATGGCTATGTACCTGAAAATTTACCTGCTCCTGGCTAAACCCCTTTTAACCACTGCATAATAAAAGCGGCTATCTGCGGAACATCGTTTAAATCTAACAGTGGCAGCGACGTCTCGACCGGCCTATCGCTGGCGATAGCAATCACATTATCGTCAAACACTAATTCTTCTATACTATGCCCGCTGTTGTGCCGATAAAGCAGGATTTTGGGCACGGGTTCATGTTTAAAACCCTCAACCAGGACTAAATCCAACGTTGAGGCATCCATTCGGCTGACCAGCCATGCCAGATCCAGTGAAGGCTTATCTGGCGTTTCCGTCATTAATGCCCAACGCTGCGAACTAGCGACAATGGTCTGAGCCGCTCCGGCTTTACGCAGTTCATAACTGTCTTTACCCGGCTTATCCACGTCCATATCGTGATGGGTATGTTTAATTAGCCCTGGCCGTAAACCTTCTGCGCGCAGTGCCGGAATCAGAGCCTTCAATAAGGTTGTTTTACCTGTACCGCTCCAGGCGGCGATGGCTAAAAGTGGGATCATAATGGTACCTGCATATGTTGCAAATCGTCGAGAGTATTAACGTTTATAAATGCTGATTTTACATCGCTAAAATCGACGCTATGACCGCCAATTTTGTGCAGAAATACCATTACCCGCCGCTCTCCTGCGGCCAGATACGTTTCCAGTTCGCCGATCACCTTGCGATTTACCAGAGCAATGGCCGGATGGTCTCGTTCACCATCGTGTACCCAAACGGCCAGGGCTGATGTTTTGTGCTGCATTAAGCGAGTCGCCAGAAATGATGGGATAAATGGCGTATCGCACGGACAAAACAGAAACCATTCGCCCTCGACCTGATGCATTACGGAATGCATGCCGGCCAACGGCCCGGGAAAGTCGTTCAGAGAGTCGGTAATAATCGGGTAGCCGCTGCTTCGCCAGCAATCAAGATTGCGGTTAGCGCTAATCACCAGCCTGGCGACCTGAGGCTGCAGCGTATCGGCGACATGACGCCACAGGGCCTTACCATTCAGCAGCTGTAATCCTTTATCTATTCCTCCCATGCGCGTGCCTCTTCCCCCCGCCAGCACGACGCCGGTTATTACCTCACCCTGCATATCAATATCGCCTCTTTCATTGTGGGTTTGTCCCTGCTAACGTACTCCTATCAAGATTAAGGAGCATTGCTATGAAATGTAAACGCCTGAATGAAGTGATTGAACTCCTCCAGCCGGCCTGGCAGAAAGAACCTGAACTGAATTTGATGCAATTCTTGCAAAAACTAGCGAAAGAAGCGGGTTATGCTGGCGAATTGAGCGATCTTTCCGACGATATTCTGATCTACCATTTGAAAATGCGCGACTCGGCAAAAGAGGCCGTTATTCCGGGTATCCAGAAAGATTATGAAGAAGATTTTAAAACCGCCTTGCTACGCGCCCGCGGCGTGATTAAAGAGTAAAAGGTTGTAAGCGCTGCCGCGGAATCGGCAATGAGATGATATCCTGTATCATTCGTACGATTATCGGATGTCAGGATGCACGATAAGGCTTTCACTTTTCAGACGCTTCACCCGGATACCATCATTGATGGTTTATTTGATTTGGGTATGCGGGTAGATTCCGGTCTTACTCCGCTTAATAGCTATGAGAACCGAGTTTACCAGTTTCAGGACGAAGATCGTCGCCGCTATGTGGTGAAGTTTTATCGTCCTGAGCGCTGGTCTGCCGAACAAATCCTCGAAGAACACCACTTTTCGCTTCAGCTCGTTGAGGACGACATGCCCGTTGCGGCGCCTTTGTCGTTTAACGAGAGCACGCTTCACCAACATCAGGGATTCTTTTTCGCCGTCTTCCCCAGCCTGGGTGGACGTCAGTTTGAGGCGGATAATCTCGATCAGATGGAGTGGGTTGGGCGTTATCTTGGCCGTATGCATCAAACGGGACGCAAACAGCGCTTTGTCGCTCGTCCGGAGATAGGCACCAATGAGTATCTTCTGGAGCCCCGACAGGTCTTTGAGCTCTCCCCGCTGATTCCTGCTGGCCTGAAAGATGCCTTTCTCAGCGCTACCGATAAACTCATTGACGCGGTAATGGCGCAATGGCACGGACGCGCCAATATTTTACGGTTACACGGTGATTGCCATGCGGGAAACATCCTCTGGCGCGATGGCCCCTTGTTTGTTGATTTAGATGATTCACGTAACGGCCCTGCTATCCAGGATCTGTGGATGCTGTTGAACGGTGATAAACCCGAGCAGCGTATGCAGCTTGAGATGATTATTGAAGCGTATGAAGAGTTTAGCCCTTTCAATACGGATGAGATTGCTCTCATCGAGCCTTTACGTGCAATGCGGTTAGTTTATTATCTGGCGTGGTTGTTAAGGCGCTGGGAAGATCCCGCTTTCCCTAAAAATTTCCCATGGTTGACCGGGGAAGATTACTGGCGCGGGCAGACAACAACTTTTCTTGAGCAGGTAAAGGTTCTGCAAGAACCGCCTCTTCAGTTAACGCCAATGTATTAATGTGATATATCCAGGAGAGAGTTAATCATGAAAAAAATTTGGCTGGCGCTGGCTGGTATGATTCTGGCTTTTAGTGCATCCGCTGCCCAGATCACCGACGGTAAGCAGTATATTACCCTCGATAAACCCGTTGCTGGTGAGCCTCAGGTTCTCGAGTTTTTCTCGTTCTATTGCCCGCATTGCTATCAGTTTGAAGAAGTCCTTCACGTATCAGATAACGTGAAGAAAAAGCTGCCGGAAGGCGTCAAAATGACAAAATACCACGTTGAGTTCCTGGGCCCGCTAGGCAAGGATCTGACTCAGGCATGGGCTGTGGCGATGGCGCTGGGCGTGGAAGATAAGATCACCGTCCCAATGTTTGAAGCGGTACAGAAAAACCAGACCGTCCAGACCGTGGCCGATATTCGTAAGGTCTTCGTTGATGCCGGCGTCAAAGGTGAAGATTATGATGCGGCCTGGAACAGCTTTGTGGTGAAATCTCTGGTGGCTCAGCAAGAGAAAGCCGCTTCTGATTTCCAGCTGCAGGGCGTGCCTGCTATGTACGTTAATGGTAAATACCAGCTTAATCCGCAGGGTATGGATACCAGCAACATGGACGCATTTGTTGCCCAGTATGCTGATACCGTTAAGCAGCTGGTTGATAAGAAATAAAAAATAAACGCCGGTCACTGACCGGCGTTTTTCTTTTCTGCGTCCCAAGTCACTTCTTTGCCTGCTGCATGATTTCCGTTAGCTGCCGATCTTTCTCTTCCCAGAGCGTATTTAGCCAACGCTGAAAGCGTCGCTTAAAGTTTTTATCATTTACATAGTCGCCATGCAGCTCTTCAGCTACGGGCTCAAGATGGATTCGCACCACAATGTGCGTTAATCGACCGCTCAGCATATCGTAAAACGGTCTTTGGTTATTTTCCGGGTAACACACCGTGACGTTCAACAGCTTATCAAACTGCGAGCCCAGCACGCTTAATGCCATTGCGATACCTGCCGCTTTTGGCGCTAACAGATTGTGGTATGGCGAACGGGTTAGCTGTCGCTTTTCTTCAGTAAAACGTGAACCTTCAACAAAGTTGACGATAGTGGTGGGATGCGCGCGGAATTTCTCGCAGGAGCGGCGAGTAGTTTCAACATCTCTGCCACGGCGCTCGGGATGGCGGAGTAAATAGCCTCGGGAATAACGGCGCATAAAAGGCATATCCAGCGCCCAGCAGGCCAGCCCAATAAACGGAACCCAGGCGAGCTGTTGCTTGAGGAAATATTTATTCATCGGAATATGTTTGCGGAACAGGACGCAAAGTACCACGATATCGGCCCAGCTGTGATGGTTGCTGATAAGCAGATACCAGTTCTTTTTACTCAGACCATCAAGGCCCTGTACATCCCATTTAAGACAGGGATTAAGGCGCAGCAGCCACGCCAGTCCTTCACACCAGCAGTACATCATGAAATTGCAAAAAACGGATATCGAGCGCCAGACCGCAGGAACGGGCACAAGAAGTTTAATCAGCCCGGCGATGATGATTGGCACGGAGCAGATGACGGTGACTATGATAGTCAGGGCGATACTCAGCGGGAGCGTTATCGCGGCGAGTAATCTCGGCATAGTTAAATTATTCAGAAAGTTAGGCTGATAAAGAACGCCTATAAACAGCGCAAGGGGCTGATTTTATCAGAAAATAGAGTAAATAACGGGTCTTACCAGAACAGAAAAATTTCTGGATCTTATATCCACATGGAACATCGAGTCGCCATGATGATAATAAAGCAGGTTGTGAACCTATAATTGCATGATAAATATGGAATATTTTTCCGTTATATTATTTTATTAATCATTGGTCGATCAACGTTATAAAACTATTCACAAAGTTATCCACAGGTTAGGCCGCAACGCGATCCTGGGGATCGCTGAATCTTTTCGACGAAATGTGGGAAAAATTCAGGATTTAATGTCCGTCTGTGGCATCCTTTACCGATAATCTGATAAACAGGCACGGAAAATATGGTTCAGATCCCAGAAAACCCTCTCATCCTCGTTGACGGCTCTTCTTACCTTTATCGGGCATACCACGCGTTCCCCCCGCTGACGAACAGCGCAGGCGAACCGACAGGCGCCATGTATGGCGTGCTGAATATGCTGCGAAGCCTGATCCTGCAGTATCAACCGACCCATGCTGTCGTTGTGTTTGATGCCAAGGGAAAGACTTTCCGGGATGAACTGTTTGAGCACTATAAATCTCATCGTCCACCGATGCCGGACGATCTCCGTGCGCAGATCGAGCCGCTGCATGCCATGGTGAAAGCGATGGGCCTTCCGCTAATGGCCGTTCCTGGCGTGGAAGCAGACGATGTCATCGGTACCCTGGCCCGTGAAGCTGAAAAAGTAGGGCGTCCGGTGCTGATCAGCACCGGTGATAAAGATATGGCTCAGCTGGTTACGCCGGGTATTACGCTCATTAATACCATGACTAACACCATCCTTGGCCCCGACGAAGTCGTGACAAAATACGGCGTTCCACCGGAACTGATCATCGATTTTCTGGCCCTGATGGGTGACTCCTCGGATAACATTCCGGGCGTGCCTGGGGTGGGGGAGAAAACCGCGCAGGCGCTTCTGCAGGGACTGGGTGGTCTTGATACGTTATATGCTGAGCCTGAAAAAATCGCCGGATTGACTTTCCGCGGCGCGAAAACGATGGCGGCAAAGCTGGAACAGAATAAAGAGGTGGCTTACCTCTCTTATCAGCTGGCGACGATCAAAACGGACGTTGAACTGGATTTGGGCTGTGAAGATCTGCTGGTTGAACAACCTGTTGCGGATGAACTGCTGACGCTGTTTAAAAAATATGAATTTAAACGCTGGATCACTGATGTAGAGTCCGGTAAGTGGATGCAGGCAAAAGGCGCTAAGTCTGCGGCCAGGCCGCTGGCAGCGGCTGCCGAAGTGGCCGAGGCAGAAGAAGAAACCGCGACAGTGCTCTCCGCTGAAAACTACGTCACCATTCTGGATGAACAAACATTGCTCACCTGGATTGAAAACCTGAAGAAAGCGCCGCTTTTTGCCTTTGATACCGAAACCGACAGCCTGGATAACGTATCCGCCAATATGGTGGGCCTCTCCTTCGCCATTGAACCTGGCGTGGCGGCCTATGTACCAGTCGCCCATGATTATCTGGACGCGCCGGATCAAATCCCTCGCGACCGCGTCCTGGAATTGCTGAAACCGTTACTGGAAGATGGCAAGGTTCTGAAGGTTGGACAAAACCTCAAATATGACCGCGGGATCCTGGCTAACTACGGCATTGAACTGCGCGGTATTGCCTTCGATACCATGCTGGAGTCCTACATTCTCGACAGCGTGGCGGGCCGTCATGATATGGATAGTCTCTCCGATCGCTGGCTGAAGCACAAAACCATTACCTTCGAAGAAATCGCGGGGAAAGGTAAAAACCAGCTCACATTTAACCAAATTGCGCTGGAAGAAGCAGGCCGCTACGCGGCGGAAGATGCGGATGTCACCCTGCAGCTGCACCTCAAAATGTGGCCTGAACTTCAGCAAAATGAAGGTCCGCTGAACGTCTTTAAAAATATTGAAATGCCGCTGGTGCCGGTGCTATCCCGCGTGGAGCGTAACGGCGTGAAGATTGATCCGGCCGTGCTGCATGCGCATTCTCAGGAGATAGCCAAGCGCCTGATTGAACTGGAGAAGAAGGCGTACGATATTGCGGGTGAAGAGTTTAACCTCTCGTCGCCGAAGCAGCTGCAAACGATCTTGTTTGAAAAACAAGGCATTAAGCCGCTGAAGAAAACCCCTGGCGGTGCGCCTTCTACCTCGGAAGAGGTGCTGGAAGAGCTGGCGCTGGACTATCCGCTGCCGAAAGTTATCCTCGAATATCGTGGACTGGCAAAACTTAAATCCACCTATACCGATAAGCTGCCGCTGATGATCAGCCCGAAAACGGGGCGGGTTCATACTTCCTATCACCAGGCGGTGACCGCTACGGGGCGTTTGTCGTCTACCGACCCGAACCTGCAGAATATTCCGGTACGCAACGAAGAAGGGCGACGTATCCGCCAGGCGTTTATTGCACCGGAAGATTATCTCATTGTCTCGGCCGACTACTCGCAAATTGAACTGCGCATCATGGCGCATCTCTCCCGCGATAAGGGCCTGCTGACCGCATTTGCGGAAGGCAAAGATATCCACCGCGCGACGGCGGCTGAGGTCTTTGGTTTGCCGCTGGAGAGCGTTAGCAGCGAGCAGCGCCGTAGCGCGAAGGCGATCAACTTTGGTCTGATTTACGGCATGAGCGCATTCGGTCTTGCGCGACAGCTCAATATCCCACGCAAAGAAGCGCAAAAGTATATGGATCTCTACTTTGAGCGCTATCCGGGCGTTCTGGAGTATATGGAGCGTACTCGCACCCAGGCCAAAGAGCAGGGGTACGTTGAAACGCTGGACGGTCGTCGTCTCTATCTGCCGGACATCAAATCCAGCAATGGCGCGCGTCGCGCTGGCGCCGAACGTGCGGCGATCAATGCGCCAATGCAGGGTACCGCGGCCGATATCATTAAACGCGCGATGATCGCGGTAGACGGCTGGCTGCTAAGCGAAAAACCTCGCGTGCGGATGATCATGCAGGTGCACGATGAACTGGTCTTTGAAGTGCATAAGGACGATCTTGAAGCGGTCGCGAAAAAGATCCACGAACTGATGGAGAGCAGTACGACGCTGGCGGTTCCGCTGCTGGTGGAAGTCGGTAGTGGAGAAAACTGGGATCAAGCGCACTAAGTATTCGTCGGGTAAGGTCATTTTTTGTAAGTGAGTAACATAACTTATCGTGTTTTGTGATGATCATTTGAATTTGCTATGTAAAGAGTGAAAAAAAACTACAAAAAATGCTTTATCCGTAACCGAAAGAAGAGTAGAGTTAAAGACGTAGGGTACAGAGGTAAGATGTTCTATCTTTCAGACCTTTTACTTCACGTAATCGGATTTGGCTGAATATTTTAGCCGCCCCGGTCATTTATGACCGGGGCGTTTTTTATTGCGCGAAAGAAAATTTTACGCATCGATGCATGCAAAGGCGGGGAGCCCGGATAAGGCTTCACGCGCCGCTATCCGGGTTTTTTGCGAACTTATTCGCCGTCTTCGGGTTCTTCCTGCGGTGGGATATCGTTATACCAGCTATCCAGCTTCTGACGCAGTTTATCCACACCTTGCTTCTTCAGGGAAGAAAACGCTTCTACCTGCACATCTCCGTTAAAGGCGATGACCGCTTCGCGAACCATATTGATCTGCGCTTTCCGCGCACCGCTGGCGAGCTTATCGGCTTTAGTCAGCAGTACCAGCACCGGGATATCGCTTTCGACGGCCCACTGGATCATCTGCTGATCGAGATCTTTAAGCGGATGACGAATATCCATCAGCACCACCAGCCCTTTCAGACAGAGGCGTTTCTCAAGATATTCACCCAGCGCGCGCTGCCACTTGATCTTCATCTCTTCCGGAACCTGGGCGTAACCATAGCCCGGCAGGTCGACAAGGCGTTTGCCCTCAGCGACTTCAAACAGGTTAATCAGCTGCGTACGCCCGGGCGTCTTCGACGTGCGCGCCAGGCTTTTTTGGTTAGTCAGCGTATTCAGAGCGCTGGATTTCCCGGCGTTAGAGCGGCCAGCAAATGCCACTTCAATACCGGTATCGGCAGGAAGATGGCGGATATCCGGCGCACTAGTGACAAAATGCGTCAGTTGATAATTCCAGTTGGTCAAGACGGTCGTCTCCGTTAAATCAGGCTATGGCGGGGATTATACCTGAACAACAGAAAAAGACTGTTTTTACCGCATCTCATTGATGTAAGTTAAAACCATACTCTTTGTGAGACATTGGCTATTGGTTATATGAGATATGAGTGAGAAAAATCCGAGCATAAATAACACAAAAGCTTATAAATCATGATATTAAGCTGAAAGAAAATTCTGAAATTAGATTTTTTTCTGTACAGTCAGTTGTAGGTTTTCCTCAAACCAGTAAAGTAGTGACCAAGGGCGAGGATGCTAACAGGATGATGACTCAGGATGAGGGGTCAGGAAGCGCCAGGAGGCGAGGACTACGGATTGTCAGGATGACAAACGTCTGGAAGACGTTTTAAAGGGAAATGGAAGTAACAGGGACCGTTGGTAGCTGAAGGAAAGACAGGGTGTGTCGTTAGCTAACATGGAAAGTAGAAGCCCTTTAAGGGTTGTCAGTACGGAAAAAGGCGACAGAGTAATCTGTCGCCTTTTTTCTTTGCTTGCTTTCTGCTAGATTCCGCCTCAATTCTATACTGAAGAAAATGGCCTGAAGATTACCCAACATGAAAAAACCGACATCCGTACCTCGTGGCAAAAAAAATCGCAAAACGCGTGAAGAATTGAACCAGGAAGCTCGCGAGCGTAAGCATCAGAAGAAGCATCGCGGCCATGCGGCAGGCAGTCGTGCGACTGGTGGCGACACCGCTTCAGCAGCCAAAAAACAAGGTCAGCAGCAAGATCCCCGAATTGGCAGTAAAAAACCCATCCCGCTGGGCGTAACTGAAAGCGCTCCGGCGATTAAGCAGCATAAACCAAAGAGCGAGAAACCTATGCTTTCACCGCAGGCTGAGCTGGATTTGCTGGAGAACGATGAGCGCCTGGATGCGCTGCTGGAACGCCTTGAAGAGGGCGGCACCCTGAATGCTGAAGAGCAAACCTGGGTTGATGCCAAACTGGATCGCATTGATGAGCTGATGCAGCAGCTGGGCCTCTCCTATGATGATGACGAAGATGAAGAAGAGGAAGAGCGCAAAGAAGATATGATGCGCCTGCTGAAGGGTGGAAACTAACGTTTGCATCCCATCGGATTCCCGGTCCTGCTTATAACCCTTCTGGTTATATGTTATCTGCTGTGGTTATTCGTTAAACTACGACGGTTGTCGCGGCGTCAGAAATGGCTGCGCAACCGGCTCATTACCCGAGGTGCGGTTGGGCCGGGGCGGCGTACCCGCCGACGGCACCATCGGAAGGAGTGAGCATGTCTGTGCAGTTAATCGACTGGGATCTGGCCCTGATCCAGAAATATAATTATTCCGGGCCGCGTTATACTTCGTATCCCACCGCGCTGGAATTTTCTCCGGAATTTGGCGCTGCTGAATTTGATGCGGCGGTTGCCCGCTATCCGCAGCGTCCTCTATCGCTATACGTGCATATCCCGTTTTGCCATAAACTCTGCTATTTCTGCGGCTGCAACAAAATCGTTACCCGCCAGCAGCATAAGGCTGACCAGTATCTGGATGTGCTTGAGCAGGAGATTATTCATCGCGCTCCGCTTTTTGCTGGCCGCAAGGTTAATCAGCTGCACTGGGGCGGCGGTACGCCGACGTATCTGAACAAAGCGCAAATTAGCCGCCTGATGGGGTTGCTGCGTACGCATTTCGATTTTAACGCGGATGCAGAGATTTCCATTGAAGTCGATCCGCGTGAAATTGAGCTTGATGTCCTGGATCATTTACGCGCCGAAGGCTTTAACCGCCTGAGCATGGGCGTGCAGGACTTCAACAAAGAAGTGCAGCGTCTGGTGAACCGCGAGCAGGATGAAGCATTTATCTTCGCGCTCCTTAATCACGCGCGTGATATCGGCTTTACCTCAACCAATATCGACCTGATTTACGGTCTGCCGAAGCAAACGCCGCAGAGCTTCGCTTATACGCTACAGAAAGTGGCGGAGCTTAATCCCGATCGTCTGAGCGTATTTAACTATGCGCATCTGCCAACGCTGTTTGCTGCACAGCGCAAAATCAAAGATGCCGATTTGCCCTCAGCTGAACAAAAGTTGGATATTCTTCAGGAGACGATTGCTTCGTTAACCTCTGCGGGATATCAGTTTATCGGCATGGACCACTTTGCCCGCCCTGATGATGAGCTGGCGATAGCCCAACGGGAAGGTATTCTGCATCGCAACTTCCAGGGATATACCACCCAGGGAGACACCGACCTGCTGGGGATGGGCGTGTCGGCGATCAGTATGATTGGCGATTGCTATGCGCAGAACCAGAAAGAGTTGAAACAGTATTATCAACAGGTCGATGAAACCGGGACGGCGCTGTGGCGCGGTATTGCGTTGACGCGCGATGACTGCATTCGTCGTGATGTCATTAAGGCGCTGATTTGTAACTTCCGTCTCGACTTTGCGGCGGTAGAGAAACAGTGGGCGCTCATCTACGATGACTACTTTGCCGAAGATATGAAATTGTTGGCGCCGCTGGCTAAAGACGGGCTGGTGGATGTGGATGAGAAGGGCATTCAGGTTACGCCGAAAGGCCGGCTGCTGATTCGCAATATCTGTATGTGCTTTGATGCTTACCTGCGGCAGAAAGCGCGGATGCAGCAGTTTTCTCGCGTGATATAAGCTATATCCCCTCTCCTTACCGGAGAGGGGATATTATCAGTTAAACAGCCCAACCATCGCCGCGCACAGGACGGCAGCTACCGCCGTCTGCGGCGTATGACCCGCTGCAACTCCGCTCGATATAATATTAATGAGTGATTCAAGCATGATTACCCCCCGTCTTTCCGGGCAAGATCATACTCAATGCATAGCAACAGTAAAGTACAAAATAGCAGCAGTTTGCGCTGGGTGACTATTTTTTACGCGCCGCTGCGCTGCTACTCCATTCCCAACTCTTTTAACTTACGCGTCAGAGTGTTACGGCCCCACCCTAGCAGCCGCGCCGCCTCTTGTTTATGTCCCTGAGTATGGCGTAACGCGGTGGTCAGCAGCGTACGCTCCATCTCAGGCTGCGCTTCTGAGAGCAGGTTTTGATGACCGGAGCGCAGCGCGCGATCGGCCCATTGCCCCAGCAGCGTCGCCCAGCTATCCGGCAGCATTTGCGTCGGATTATCCGGTATCGCGGTTTCAAACAGCTCACTGGGGAGATCCTGCGTCAGAACTTCCTGACCCGCGGCCATCACCGTCAGCCAGCGGCAAGTGTTTTCCAGCTGACGAACGTTGCCCGGCCACGCCAGCCGGGTTAACGCCATCTCCGTCTCCGGATGCAGCTGTTTGGCCTCCACGCCCAGTTCACGAGCGGCAATTTGCAGGAAATGCCTCGCCAGGCGAGGAATATCTTCCCGACGCTCGCGCAGCGGCGGCAGATGGACGCGAATCACGTTCAGGCGATGGAACAAATCCTCACGGAATTTCCCCTCCTGGACGCGCAGCTCAAGGTTCTGGTGGGTGGCGGCAATAATACGCACATCCACTTTCACCGGCGCATAGCCGCCCACGCGGTAAAACTGACCATCGGCCAGGACGCGCAGCAGACGGGTCTGGACGTCCAGCGGCATATCGCCAATCTCGTCAAGGAACAGCGTACCGCCGTCTGCCTGCTCAAAACGTCCCTGACGCACGGTATTGGCGCCGGTAAAAGCGCCTTTCTCGTGGCCAAAGAGCTCTGACTCAATCAAGTCTTTAGGGATTGCCGCCATATTCAGCGCAATAAACGGCGCCTTGGCGCGCGGGCTGTGGCGATGCAGAGCATGGGCAACCAACTCTTTGCCGGTACCGGATTCGCCGTTGATCAGCACGCTGATAGAAGAGCGCGACAGGCGGCCGATAATGCGAAAGACGTCCTGCATTGCCGGCGCTTCGCCGATGATATCGGCCGTTGGGCTATTAATCGGCGCATTACGCGGCTGTTGCTGTTCCTGGTAATGGCTGATTGCCCGGTCAACCAGCGCTACCGCTTCATCGATATCAAACGGTTTCGGCAGATAATCAAAGGCGCCTTGCTGATAGGCGCTGACCGCCGCATCAAGATCCGAATGCGCCGTCATTATGATGACCGGTAGCATTGGATGGCGCTGTTTAATTTGCTTTAACAGCGCCAGCCCATCCATTCCCGGCATGCGGATATCAGACAGCAGCACATCCGGGGTTTTGGTCGTGAGGGCATCAAGCACCTCGTTACCGCTCTCAAACGTTGTACAACTCAAGCCTGCCCCGGTGAGCGCGCGTTCAAGCACCCAACGGATGGAGCTATCGTCGTCAACGATCCATGCTATCCCTCGTTGCATAAACACCTCTACTTCCGAATAGGCAGGTACACCGAGAATTCGGTATGCCCTGGCCAACTGGTAAATTCAATTTTCCCGGAGTGCTGATCGATAAGGCTGCGGGCAATAGACAGACCGAGTCCGGTACCGCCTTCGCGCCCGCTCACCATCGGATAAAACAGCGTGTCCTGTAAATGAGACGGTATTCCCGGGCCGTTATCTTCAACGTCAATGCGCGCAGCGAGGCGGTAGCGTACGCCGTGTAAGGTTAACTGGAAGGCCGTGCGGGTGCGCAGAGTGATCTCGCCGCCCTCGGGTCCCAGCGCCTGCAGCGCATTACGGACGATATTCAGCAACACCTGTTCGATTTGGTCAGGGTCATGCGGGAGTTCCGGCAGGCTGGGGTCGTAATCGCGAACCAGTTTGACGTTATCCGGCAGCTCCATCGACACCAGCTTCACTACCCGCTCAGCGACCTTATGGATGCTTTCCGTCACGTGCATCCCGGGATGCTGCGGCCCCAGCAGACGGTCGACCAGATTTCTTAACCGATCGGCCTGTTCAATAATGACTTTGGTATATTCCATTAACGCAGGATCGGGCAGCGCTTTGCTCAGCAGCTGTGCCGCTCCGCGCAAACCGCCCAGCGGGTTTTTAATCTCATGGGCCAGACCACGCACTAAGTCGCGTGCGGCAATCTGCTGTGCGTGCTGCAGCTGCTCCTGGCTCAGACGACGCTGATTATCCATCGGCGCCATTTCCAGCAGAATATAGCCTTCCGGCAGGCGCTGCGCCGTCAGGGAAAGGATATGCGAGCGGCTATCAATGACCAGCGTCACTTCGTTATCGGTAAAACCCTGCCCCGCAGCGAGGCTCTCCTGCATGAGGCCGATATTCAGCGAGAAATAACTCAACAGTTCCGGCAGCGGCGTGCCGAATAGCTTACGAGAACTTTGCGCCAGCAGCTGCTGCGCCGCCGGGTTCGCGTAATGAACCGCCAGGTCATCATCGACCAGTAAGATACTGTTGATTAAAGAGTTAAGGATCTGCCCAGCATCGGGCAGTGTGCCTGTTGCCATTCGACAGTCTCCAGAAAAAGAGTGCACCATTTTAGTGCAGTATAGCTTTTTATGAATAAAAAGCTCACGAGATCAGCGTGTTGGTGGAGAAAAAAGCCCATCCTGAGATGGGCTGAAAGTTTCCACGGCAACAAAACATCCCTGGTACCCCGCGCCACAACACGAAGCACCATGGATTTACAGCAAAATCAGACGCTGTAGTACAGCTCGAATTCAACCGGGTGCGGAGTCATACGGATGCGGTCGTTTTCTTCCATACGCAGGGCGATGTAAGCATCGATAGCGTCGTTGGTGAATACGCCGCCGGCGGTCAGGAATTCACGGTCTGCGTCCAGCGCGTTCAGTGCTTCTTCCAGAGAGCCTGCAACCTGTGGGATCTCTTTCGCTTCTTCCGGCGGCAGATCGTACAGGTTTTTATCCATGGCTTCGCCCGGATGGATTTTGTTCTTGATACCGTCAAGGCCAGCCATCAGCAGCGCGGCGAAGCACAGGTACGGGTTAGCCGCCGGGTCCGGGAAGCGCACTTCGATACGGCGCGCTTTCGGAGAGGTGACAACCGGAATACGGATAGACGCGGAACGGTTACGGGCAGAGTAAGCCAGCATTACCGGCGCTTCGTAGCCCGGGACCAGACGCTTGTAGGAGTTGGTGGTCGGGTTAGCCAGGGCGTTAATCGCTTTAGCGTGTTTAATTACGCCGCCGATGTAGTACAGCGCTTGTTCAGACAGGCCCGCGTATTTGTCGCCGGAGAACAGGTTTACGCCGTTCTTGGACAGGGACATGTGGCAGTGCATACCGGAACCGTTATCGCCAAACATCGGTTTTGGCATGAAGGTCGCGGTTTTGCCGAAACGGTGTGCGACGTTGTGCACAACGTATTTGTAAATCTGAATTTCATCCGCTTTTTTGGTCATGGTGTTAAAGCGGGTGGCGATTTCGTTCTGACCGGCAGTCGCCACTTCGTGGTGGTGAGCTTCAACAACCAGGCCCATCTCTTCCATGATCATACACATGGTGGAGCGGATATCCTGAGAGGAGTCTACCGGCGGAACCGGGAAGTAACCGCCTTTCACGCCCGGACGGTGGCCTTTGTTGCCGCCTTCGTATTTGGTGGAGGAGTTCCATGCGCCTTCGATATCATCGATAGCGACGTGGGAACCGGAGATGGACGCACCAAAACGGATATCATCGAACAGGAAGAATTCTGGTTCTGGCCCGAACAGTACGGTGTCAGCCAGGCCGGTAGAGCGCAGATACTCTTCAGCGCGCTTAGCAATGGAACGCGGGTCGCGGTCATAGCCCTGCAGAGTGCCGGGTTCCAGGATGTCGCAGCGGATGATCAGAGTCGGTTCTTCATAGAACGGGTCGATCAGCGCGGTGGTTGCATCCGGCATCAGAACCATGTCGGATTCGTTAATACCTTTCCAACCGCCAATCGAGGAGCCATCAAACATTTTGCCTTCTTCGAAGAATTCGGCATTTACCTGATGAGAAGGAATAGTTACGTGCTGTTCTTTACCTTTGGTATCGGTGAAGCGCAGATCGACAAACTTCACTTCATGCTCGTTCAGCATCGTCAAAACGTGTTCAGCGGACATACTTAAACTCTCCCGGATTGGTCTGTGTCGTCGTGGAAACGAAAACTTTTTTGCTACTAAAAGTGGCGTTGTTGCCTTAAAAAATACAAAGCGAAATCTGTGCCAACTTTTAAATTGCCCCCAAAAGGCGTTATCATGCACGTCATCGTGCAAAAGGGCTGCACCAAAATGAATACATTGCACCAATATAGTGCATTTGTGTGAACATTGGGCACTTATTTGGTGCAATTGAACTCGAATAACCCTTTTAATGCTCCGTGAAAGCGATCACAAAGAATCTCTGCAATACTTGTTTGCGGAGGATGTTTGTGATCCTGTTTTGTACTGCGATTAATCCGTGTACAATAACGCGCTATTTCTAATGCCTGAGGCAAAGTTGTGATCGAAAATCTGCGTAATATCGCCATCATCGCGCACGTTGACCATGGTAAAACTACCCTGGTTGATAAGCTGCTACAGCAATCTGGTACGTTCGACGCGCGTACTGAAGCACAAGAACGAGTGATGGACTCCAACGATTTGGAGAAAGAGCGTGGGATTACCATCCTCGCTAAAAACACTGCTATCAAATGGAATGATTACCGTATCAACATCGTTGATACCCCTGGGCACGCCGACTTCGGTGGTGAAGTTGAACGTGTCATGTCCATGGTAGATTCTGTGCTGCTGGTGGTTGATGCCTTTGATGGTCCGATGCCGCAGACGCGCTTCGTCACCAAGAAAGCTTTTGCCCACGGTCTGAAGCCGATTGTTGTTATCAACAAAGTTGACCGTCCTGGCGCGCGCCCTGACTGGGTTGTCGATCAGGTATTCGACCTGTTCGTTAACCTTGATGCTACCGACGAACAGCTGGACTTCCCTATCGTTTACGCTTCCGCGCTGAACGGTATCGCGGGTCTGGATCACGAAGATATGGCTGAGGATATGACTCCGCTGTATCAGACTATCGTCGATCGCGTACCGGCACCGAACGTTGACCTTGATGGCCCGCTGCAGATGCAAATCTCCCAGCTGGACTACAACAACTACGTTGGCGTCATCGGTATCGGCCGCATCAAGCGCGGTAAAGTGAAGCCGAACCAGCAGGTCACTATCGTTGATAGCGAAGGCAAAACCCGTAATGGTAAAGTCGGTAAAGTTCTGACCCATCTGGGTCTGGAGCGTATCGAGAGCGACATCGCTGAAGCGGGCGATATCATCGCGATCACCGGTCTGGGCGAGCTGAACATCTCTGACACCATCTGCGATACGCAGAATGTTGAAGCGCTGCCGGCGCTGTCCGTCGATGAGCCGACCGTTTCCATGTTCTTCTGCGTTAACACCTCTCCGTTCTGCGGTAAAGAAGGTAAGTACGTTACCTCTCGTCAGATCCTTGACCGCCTGAACAAAGAGCTGGTGCACAACGTGGCGCTGCGCGTTGAAGAAACTCCGGATGCAGACGCATTCCGCGTTTCTGGCCGTGGTGAACTGCACCTGTCCGTTCTTATCGAAAACATGCGTCGTGAAGGTTTCGAAATGGCGGTTTCCCGTCCGAAAGTTATCTTCCGCGAAATCGACGGCCGTAAGCAAGAGCCGTTCGAGAACGTGACGCTGGACGTCGAAGAGCAGCACCAGGGGTCTGTTATGCAGGCGCTGGGTGAGCGTAAAGGCGACCTGAAAAACATGAATCCAGATGGCAAAGGCCGCGTACGTCTCGACTACGTGATCCCAAGCCGTGGTCTGATCGGCTTCCGTTCAGAATTCATGACCATGACCTCCGGTACCGGTCTGCTGTACTCCACCTTCAGCCACTACGATGACGTTCGTGCGGGTGATGTGGGTCAGCGTCAGAACGGCGTTCTGATCTCCAACGGTCAGGGTAAAGCGGTGGCGTTTGCGCTGTTCAGCCTGCAGGATCGCGGTAAGCTGTTCCTGGGCCACGGCGCAGAAGTTTACGAAGGCCAGATCATCGGTATTCACAGCCGTTCTAACGACCTGACGGTAAACTGCCTGACTGGTAAGAAACTGACCAACATGCGTGCGTCCGGTACTGACGAAGCAACGGTTCTGGTTCCGCCGGTTAAGATGACCCTGGAGCAGGCTCTGGAGTTCATCGATGATGACGAACTGGTTGAAGTTACCCCTACTTCCGTTCGTATCCGTAAACGTCATCTGACCGAGAACGACCGTAAACGCGCAATGCGCGGCGCGAAAGAAGAGTAATTAACGCTTCTTTCCGCTATCTGAACCCTGCCTCAATGGCAGGGTTTCTTTTTTGTACAAAGCCCTGCCACCCATAGTCAAACTCCCCCTTTCCCGCTACAGTTAATTTTCCACGGTGCAAAAGGAGAGGGCCATGCTCTATATCTTTGATTTAGGTAATGTGATTGTCGATATTGACTTCAACCGGGTGCTCGGGACGTGGAGCGATTTAACGCGGATCCCTCTTGCGACGCTGAAGCAGCATTTCACTATGGGTGAAGCGTTCCATCAGCACGAGCGCGGCGAAATTAGCGATGAGGATTTTGCGGCGGCGATGTGCCACGAAATGAACATGCCGCTTAGCTACGAGCAGTTCTCCCACGGCTGGCAGGCGGTTTTCGTCGCCCTGCGACCGGAGGTGACGGCAATTATGCAAAAATTACGCGAGCAGGGGCATCGAGTCGTGGTCCTGTCCAATACTAACCGTTTGCATACCACCTTCTGGCCGGATGAATATCCAGAAATACGCGCCGTGGCTGACCATATCTATCTCTCCCAGGAGATGGGGATGCGTAAACCCGAAGCGCGGATCTACCAGAGCGTGCTCGAATCGGAAGGTTTCTCCGCAGAGGATACGGTTTTCTTCGATGATAACGCCGATAATATTGCCGGTGCTGATCAGTTAGGTATCACGTCAATTCTGGTGACCGGAAAGGAGACGATACCGAACTACTTTGCGAAGCAGCTATGCTAAAAACCGTTCATCAAAAAACAGCGCGCCATCTGCGGCCGCTGGTGGCCTGGCTGAAGCTGCTATGGCGGCGTATTGATGAAGATCATATGACGACCCTGGCGGGAAACCTGGCCTATGTGTCGTTACTCTCCCTGGTGCCGCTTATCGCCGTTATATTTGCGCTGTTTGCGGCCTTTCCGATGTTTTCTGATGTCAGTATCCAGATTCGACACTTTATTTTTGCCAATTTTATTCCGACC
>PVLC010031613.1:0-18735 GCA_004027655.1 Graphiurus murinus
AGAGGGTCTCACTAAGTAGCTAAGGCTCTCAGCCTCCCAAGTACTGGGATTACAGGTGTGTACCACCACACATGGCTCCATTCAAGATTTTTGAATAGTGAACTCAACTGATTCCCCCAGACACTAGTCCTTGGAGTGGATAATGAGCCAAATCCCCTTGACACTTAGGTTTCTTAGTGTACATTTCCAATCTGGCATTGGCCATTCCTGGATGAACACATAAAAGCAAGGTCCAGAATAGGCAAAACAAATGAACAGATCCTTTTCCTGTAGGCTGAAACCTCCAGATGCCCTCGTGTCTTGGTTGCAGCTTTCCTCTCCCAAGGCTTTGCAGCTGTTCTCTCTGAGAGCCACACCTTCTCCCCCGGCCGGCCTCGTGGCATCCTCTCTCTTTACCGCTTCACTACTTGAATCTCCTCTGATCTACTTTGCCCTTTCTGATTATCTTTTCTTCCACACTTTTCCAACTTGAGCAAAAAACAAAACACTACCTGGATTTTCAAACACTTTGTCAATAAGAATGCCCCTTCTTTTCTGCTGAATTTGGGCCAGTCAGTACTCAGGTGTAATCTTGGGTCCTTTTTACTGCTGTGTTTTGTTTCTGGCTTTAGTGCTCACAGAACTGCTTCTTCTCTACTAAGTGCCCTGTGCTTTCTCTCTTTCTCTTTCTTTTAGTTGTCTAGGGACCTCAAGTCCTCACCTAACAAATTCTAAAGGTAGTCCCTTATAGCATATATTTTACTGGTAATTAAATAAATTCAAGTGATGTTTTTTCATATATTATTATTTGACCTTTAGAAAACCAATTAGTGGCCAGGTATGTTGGTGGATGCCTATTCTTTCAGTACTTGGGAGGCTGAGACAGGAGGATCCTAGGTTTGAGACCAGCTGTAGCAACTAAGTGAGACCCTTTTCAAAATTAAAAAATAAAAAGGGATGGGGGCCAGGCATGGTAGCACACACCTGTAATCCCAGTACTTGGGAGACTGAAACAGGAGGATCACAGATTCAAATCCAGCCTCAGCAACTTAGTGAGGCTTCTTGCAGCAACTTAGCTAGACCCTGTTTCCAAATAAAAAATAAAATAGGGCTGGGGGCATAGCCCACTTGTAGAAGGCCCCTGGGTTCCACATCCAGTACCACACACACAAAATAAGGGGGGTTAGGGTAAAGTTTGGAGGTAGAGCACCCCCACGGGTTCAATTTCTAATACTAAAAACAAAACAAAACAAAAACCCCAAAACAATTAGGAACTTTGGGGAAGTGTTTGAATCACTACTAGGAAATGTGCAGTCTAACTTCAGCTTACTTTTAATCACTTTGATGTCCAAAAGCTACCCAGGGATCATTAGAAGTGACCTGGCTTGCTGTACAAGAATCCCTTAGGCTGTGTAAGATGAAACTGCTCCATGCAGGTGTGTAGTGGGCCAGGACCATTTGAACTTTGGCAAGCTCTCCAGCCATCCCGGGTCATTCCCCATGTGGTTTGGTGGAGAGTACACTCCTGAAGAGTTTCAGAAACCCAAGTCCCATTTCTGCCACTAATAAGCTATTCTGGTTTTAGGCAAGTCAGCCACACATGACTTGGTTTCCTCATCTTTATCATGAGGTGGTTGATCTAGTAGAATGTGATTCCTCAGGTTCTCGGTTCCACACATCTACGAACATTCACTTGCTCTAGAAAACTTTTTGTCTTAATTGTGGGGTTGAATTTGTGGTCAGAGCAAAGAAGGAAACCTCTTTGCTTTACTCTTCTCAGAACAAACTACTAGTTTTCAAATTTATTTTTGTCCAGGGAATGATTCAAGTCGCAAATTTAAATAGTAAATTTAGACTTTGGTTTTGCAGTGATAGTTCACTTTATTTGAACAATTCGGTAGCATATGCCTCTGACCCTTTCCATGAAAAATGGGGCGATCACATATGCTTGTTATTACTCTCTTTTAACTATTAATTTTGTGTCTATATATTTTCAGACTTTCACTCCAGTCATTGAAGTTATTTTATTTTATTTTCTGTGGTACTGGAGATTGAACCCAAGGACATTCTACCTCTGAGCTAAACCCTCAGCCCTACTTTATTTAATTTTTATTGTGAAACAAGGTCTTACTAGGTTGCTGAGGGTTTCACTAAATTGCTGAGGCTGGCTGCGAATCTATGATCCTCCAGTCTTGGCCCAGGATTACAGGCTGGGTGCCACCACACCCAGTCATTGAAGCCATTTTGGTTAGGTGTTGCCACATCAGAGGTTGAAAGTCACTGGGATGAGAGGAGTACTGGATTTTGACAGATATTTCTTGTATTATGGGAAGAGATACATATCCGGCTATTCTTTCTGCTGCCTTCTGCAAAACATTGTCCTTCATCATGATTTTTTTTTTTTTTTTTTTGGCAGTACTGGGAATTGAACCTAGGGACATTCTGCCTCCACTTCCAGTCTTATTTTTTAATCTTTTTTGTGAAACAGGGTCACACTAAGTTGCAGAGGGCCTCACTAAGTAGCTGAGGCTGGCTGTGAACCTGTGATCCTCCTGTCTCAGCTTCCCAAGAACTGGGATTCCAAGCATGCCCCACCAGCCTGGCATTCATCACAGTCTTTGCAGGTGTATGATGATTAGTGCAGTTGGAAGTGCACCTTCTCTATTTACGGCCATTTGTTTTAAACTCAGGGAATGTTAACTATTTTTATGCTAGTTTAAGCTAAATCAGAGCTGATACTTTGTAGCTCTTTGGAGTGAGTGTGGGTTGGTTGCTCTAAGTTACTTATGTTCCTCTTTGGCCTCTCCTGAGCTGGACTTGTTTCCTTTTGAGAATTGCAACATCATCTCCAGGGTTTTACATTTCCTGACACCCTCTGAGGCAGATTTCTTTATAGGCTACACAATATTACATTAATTTGTTTTGAGGATTTCATAACTTATTTTGAAACAATTTGAGACATTGAGGGTGTTTCAAATTCTAGGCTGGAAATCTTCAGTCTGCAGATCAGGATGCAATGATAGACAAGAGAGAAGAGATGCCGGGAGGTGATGGTGACTTCTGTACAGAGAGCCAGACGTGAGCTACCAAGGGTTGCTGGAGGAAAGCACAGTCTGAAAAAATGATGTCCTAGTACATGTGTTGTCTTTCCTCTGTTCCTGTTTTACAGGTTAATCCCTTATCTGAAATGCTTGGAATCAGAAATATTTCAGATCTCAAGAGTTTTTTAAAAATTTTGGAATATTTGCGTAGACTATCTGTTAAGCATCCCTAGTCTGAAAATCTAAAATCTTAAGTGACCCCAAAGCCAAACTATTTTGAGGTTCATGTTGTGCCATGCCAGTGCTCAAAAAGTTTCATATTTTGCTGCATTTTAGATTTTGGATTTTTTTGACCCCAGCTGGTGTTGTGGCTGTAGGCTTTGAAGAGGTGGCCGGTGTTCCTAGGGCCAGCTATCTGGTGAATATCTTTGGACCAGGCTCCTGTTCAGCTAGATACTTCTGCTGAAACTTCCCTCAGCACACATTACCATTCAGGTCCCCCCATCATCTAATCCATAGAAGCTGTGTATGGTGGCACACATCTGTAATCCCAGTACTTACTTGGGAAGCTGAGACAGGAGGATTGCGGATTTGAGGCCAGCCTCAGCAACTTAGTGAGGACCTCCTCAAATTAGTGAGACCCTGTTTCAAAATAAGGAATAAAATATGGCTGGGGTGTAGCTCAGAGGTAGAATGCCCCTGGGTTCAATGTCCAGTAACACACATACACACAGACACACACACACACAGACACACACACACACACACACACACACACACACACACACACACACACACACACACAGTTTCCTACCCCTTCTCCAGAGCCAGTCGGGTAATTCCTCTGGTTTCATTCTTCGTTAGGAAGGGCTACCTGTGAAGAATGTGCAAGGAAAATATGAGGAGGCGGGGGGGGGGGGGAGGTGTTCTATTGAGAGACTACTGACCCTTGGATGCCAGGCTCAAGGACACGTAAAGGTAGGGCAGACCTGTCCTTGTAGAGTCTGTATTGCAGCCATGTAAGGATTGCCCAGGGATTAACATTATATCCGTTTTCCATAATTTAAGTGTCTCCCTGAGTACAGGTAAGCCTTAAAGGTCAGAATAATTTTCGTTATTTTGGTCTGCAGTCAGCTCTGATCACCATTGCATTTTCCAAAGGTCTAGAATTGTTCTTTGCTTCTTCATAGTCCTGTGGCTGCCTCTCTTTTCCTCTCTTCTAATCTTGTCATTGTTTTAAATGTAATATATCTCACCTGAAGTTTTACGAAGTATTAGATATGAGTTTGTACATTAAATCATTAGAAACACTGTGGCATTTATTTTCACAGTTGGCCGTCTTTTGCTCACAAGAAAACTTTTACAGTTTGATTGGAAACCCTCTAATGCTCTTCATTTACACTTTCCTTGTACTGTATTTAAAATAGCCTGGAGTCAGCTAACTGCACTTGGAAGCAACCTCCTCCACTTATCACCATTTGTTTTAGACTCAGGGAATGTTAGCTATTTTTATGTTGGTTTAACTAAATGTAATTAGGACAACCAGCTTATTTCAGAACCCGATATAAAACATGTAATGCATATGAATTCCTTGGTTCCATTCTCCTGGCTGGTTCCATTTTGCATGTTCCTCTTTTGAATCTAGATAATTATTTGAGTTGATTGAATTAGCTAATTGTTGATCAGTCATTTTGTAAATTATTTTTGAAAAGGAGGTGCAGATTGAGTATCTCCTATCCGAAAAATTCAGAAGTGTTTCAGAGATTTTTCTGATTTTGAAATACTTGCATAGCCTTTCCCCAGTTGAGCATCACTAATCTGAAAGCCTCAAATGCTCTAAAATCTGAAATGTTCTGAGTGCTGATGCATTTGGATTTTCAGATTAGGAATGCTCAACATGTATTAGTTTAAACTTTACCTTGGTAGTGATTGTACCAACCCCCAAACTGGCCTTAGGTTTCCACATTTGATCCATACTGCATAGCTTCATTCTTGTGAAGAAAAAAGATACAAGCTTTTGATTTATATTTCCTTGCAGAGTAAGTAAAAATGAAAACAAATATGTATATTGAAACATGGTTTTAGGTGCTTCTGACTAACAACTGTGAGAACATATGCTGGCTCACTATTGCCCACACTTTTCCTAACTGCTGATTTTCCTACCTTTAATTGTTTTTCCTATTGAGCTCTTCTTGATCTTTCTTTTTTCTATTTGTATATGCTGTCATTGGCTTAGTACTTGTGCATCTTTTTTCTAGCAAGGCAAAGATCTGCTATTTTTTTATTTTTTATTTTTTGCTGTACTGGGGATGGAACCCAGGGGCATTCTACTTCTGAGCCACACCCCTAGCCCTATTTTTTATTCTTTATTTTGAAACAAGGTCTCACTAAATTACAGAGGGCCTCACTAAGTACCTGAGGCTGGCCTCGAACCTGTGATCCTCCAGTCTCAGCCTCTCAAATACTGGGATTATAAGCATGCACCACCATGCCTGGCAGAGACCTGCTTTTTTAATTGTATCGCTGTATCAGAAGCTCTAACTAAGGAATTGTCAAATATCTTATGAAAACAACATACATATATATGCACTTGTATAAGGTCTTTTTTATTGAGGCTATTAATATATCTGTGTATGATGAACCTTTGACTGATTTATGCCTTTTCAAAAACATATATTTTTGTTTTTTAAAAAAATTGCATTAAAATTTATTTTAAAAAACACTGTCATTTCCAGAGATAAATTTCATGTTCTACTTAGAAAAAACATAATTCTCTTTCCTTAAATTTCTTCTGTGAAATGACATGTGTACTCGGTAGCCATTGTGAATCTGTTTTATTTTCCCCTGTGTTACAAAAAAAGCAAGGATGGCACTTTAGCCCCTTTCAAGAGATGCTTGCTTGGGGTAAATAGCAATTTAGTCCAGGTGGGTAGAGAAGAATGCTCATGACATTCTTTTCTCTGGCTCCATGTGTAACCTCCAAGCAGGAGGTCAGGCAGTAAAACATTTGAGTGAACTGGTGAAATGTTTTGTATTTATTTACAAGGCACTTAATCACAGACTGATCCCAATAAACTCAACAAGTCAAAGTGACGGAGGAGAGTATATGAGGCATGCAGAACAGTAAAAGTGGGGTCTGTAGATTGCATTTAACCTGCTCCCCTGTTCCCGCTATGGAAGGATGGTCATGGGTGGATCTGATGGGGAATGTAATTAGGCCCATTCTGTTCCCACCTGCTGTGGAACTACTTGACATTTTGCTTTTAGTTTCCAGGCATCAAACAGTATTCGAATTCTGCTTTGCTGGAAATTCTTCATTTTTTTCTTTTAACTGTCTCTACTCAAAATTTCTCATCTACCATTCCTAGTGTACTTGGTGATTTCTGTTGTCCTAGAGTTGATGACTTGATTTCATTGGTTACCACAATTTGGTTTAAAGCAAAAGACATTCTAAAAACCTTGGTTTTGTAATTTTATTGTTACCATATTTTTATTTGTTTAGATGCAATTTGTAGAGAATTGCAACAGAAAGAACAACAGATGGTGTCTTTAGATAAGTAATTCATATTTTCTCCCCAGAAGTTCTACTTGTAAACTCTGGGGTCAGTAGTCCCTGGTCTCTCTCTCTTCCTGCAGGTTTATCTCTGATTCTTTTTTTTTTTTTGCAGTGCTGGGGATTGAACCCAGGGGCAGTCTACCTCTGAACTATACTCCCAGATCGATTTATTTTTTGTTTGTAAACAGGGTCTCAGTAAGTTGCTGAGTCTGGTTTTAAACCTACAATCCTCCTATGTCAGCCTCTCAAGTACTGGGATTATAGGCATGTGGCACCATGCCAGGCTTATCTTTTATTCATTTTCACATTGCATCTCCACCAAATGATGGGCAGACAGGGCCTCCATTCATACCTGGTGGCTCTGCTTTTTTTTTTTTTTTTTTTTGCGGTACTGGGGATTGAACTCGGGGGCATTCTACCTCCGAGCTATACCCCCAGCCCTATTTTTATTCTTTATTTTGAAACCGAGTCTCACTAAGTTGCGGAGGGCCTCACTAGGTAGCTGAGGCTGTCCGCGAACCCGGATCCTCTGGTCTCAGCCTCCCGAATGCTGGGATTACAAGCGTGCGCTACCACGCCCGGCTGGCTCTGCTTTTTTGTATCTTAAATAAAAACATCAGGGGGTAGGAGGGTTAAACTCATTGTATTGATAATCCAGATTAATTTGAAGAAGAACAATTTATACAAGTAATAATCTCTGTCACCCATTAAAGTCTAAGTGGGATTAATATAATGGGTAAGAATAGCTTAGTGTTGCCCTATTATACATAAAAGAGTGTTTTGGTGTCAGAAGTGAGATTATTATTATTATTCAGGCATTTCTTTTTTTTTTTTCAAACTGTCTCTGGAATAAAAGAGTGTATATTGAGAAGTTACTTTGGTTTGTTGTGAATTGGCCTGCACCCTTGAGAATTGCTGTGTTGTGGCTATGCGATGGGAATCATAACATGAATAAGGTGCTCTCAGGGGATGCAGGGGCACACACTCAGAATCAGATCATTTTGAGAGTGGCGAGACTTTGATACAGGAGTATAGTTGATGGTTCAGTGGGAATGTACTCCCTTCTTCTCAAGGGATTTATTTATTTATTTTTTAACTTAAAGGCACTGATCAAATTATTTCAGGATGTAGTTTAAAACCAGGATACCTGGAATAGAGAACAACACAGGGCTGACCTTCTTAGGAAATTTTCTTCAGGCAACCATTTATTTTAGTTTGCTGTGTGAAGGTAAAGACTACTTAATTCTACCTCTCATTTTCATTTAGCTGAATATAACTTGGCTTACAATGAAATGAATAGCTGTTGTGTTTAGAAGTAGTGTAAATACCCAATACTTGGGAGGCCGGGACAGGAGGATTGCAAGTTAGAGGGCAGTACACCATAACTTAGTGAGACCCCTGTTTAAAATGAAATATGTAATGTAATAATATATAAAATGTAATAAGATAAAATAGGTCTGGGGTATAGACTGACCCTGGGTTCATCTTCTAGTACAAAAAAAAAAAAAAAAAAAAAAAAAAAAAAAAAAAAAAAAAAAAAAAAAAAAAAAAAAAAAAACCACAAAAAACCCCCCCAAAAACCAAAAACAAAACCCAAGTAACCAAGTGACTGTCTCCCTTCCTTTTTCTCTCCCACCTGGATCCACCAGACCTCACCATCCAGAGAGACTTTGGATGGTTTTATGAAGTCTTTGGGCTAAAAAGAACCTGTAGAAAGTTGGTTTTTGAGCTGGTGTGGTGACACACACTTGTAATCCAAGTACTTGGGAGAATGAGATTGGAGATTCCTGGTTCTTGGCCAGCCTCAGCTACTTAGTGAGACTCTCTGCAACTTAGTGAGACCTTGTTTCAAAAATAAAAAATAGGGCTGGGGATGTAGCTCAGAGGTAGAAATCCCCTGGGTTCCATGCCCAGTACTACATACACACACAAAAAGAAAGTTGATTTTTGTAGACTCATCCTCTCTATATGAATAAATTAATTGATAATTATCTACTGGTTATTCTCTATGGAATGCATCATCTACTACAATGGAAGATGGAAAATAATTATGTTTTAGACAAAAGAGCCTATATGGGACAGTTGGTATAATATAACATTTAATCTGCATAATGACCTTAACGAGCAAAGATGTGAAGTAAAAGCTCGGCATTCTGAGAATATAATTTATTGAATTATAAATAAAATAATAAGAGAGAGTTGTATTAGTACTAGTAAATATAGAAAAGTGGTTTTCCTACGTTAGTCATATTTTGTTGGGTCGATATATCTCTAACATTTTCACGTAATGTGATGCTTCTTTCTTTCTTTCCTTTCCTTCCTTCTGCTGGGGATCATAAACCCTGCGCTTCACATATGCCACACACTCTACCACTGAGCTATTGCCCCAGCTCTAAATTTCATACCTGGGAAGAGAAGTCCATCCATGCTGGACGTCGAGTTACAGTGCCCAGTTCAGTGTTCTGAGGAGCTGTTATTGTTTGCCATGTGCTAGGTGAGATGGAGGTGGTATGAGAAGATGCCAAAGCATAGTTCCTTCTTTAGAGGTCTTGTGTTTGTTAATATTTTAAGTCCCTTCTTTAGAGGACTTCATAATAAGCTTTCTGTATTTTTAAGTCCTATTTCTTTCCCTCTCCCTCCCCCCTCTACTTCCATCTTTTTTTAATTTTTATTTTTAGAAGAAAGACATGCTTTACTTTGTCAGTGTATTCTTGCTTGTTTTCATTTACAGCCTCTGGTTAGTGCTGTGATAAGATTTTTCAAGGCAGATGGTTGAGCGATACTTTTTTTTTTCAACTAATCTTCACTGATGTCACCACTGAATTTGGTGAGTTCCATACAGCAACTCAAGCAACTGCTTTGGATTCTGAGTGCTCTTGTCTTCAGCTCTTTCTGACTGTGCTGGTTGATGGGCCCATGAGACATACTTGGGGAAGAGGTCTCCCTTTTCCATTTAGGTTCTTCAAGTCTTGGTGAGGTGTGGCTTCAGAAAGGAAGGAATAGTGTGTGTTTCACTGTGCATACATTCAGTTTGACTATTGGGAAGGGTAGACAGTGTACTATCCTGTGTGGTCAGGGAAACAGAGGCAGCCTCGTCCTTGGGGCAGACGGAGGTAGATGGCAGGGTTGATGATTGCTCTAAAAATGGCATGAACACAGTACTGTGAAAAGCTTAGAATGTGTTTGCCTGAATAGCAGGAGACAACCTTAGCAGTGGAGGATATTATAGCTGAGTCTAGAAGGATGAAGAGAACATACCTAGTTGGAAGATGAGAGATAATGTCTCCAGAAGGAGAGCGGGAAGGAACATGAGCTATGAGGAAGTGGAGGAGGGGTGCCTTAAGTTGAGGGCATATACGGAAGCTAGGAGTCCAGTTTGGCTGGTGCTTAGGGTGAAGGGGTGGGGCTGGGAGTGGGAATTGCCTTCCTGCTGGGATAGGAGGGTAACACAGGAATGTATGTGACTTTTCTATTTGGAAAGATTTGAGTTTTCCTAGATGGTACACTTAGTATTGCCTGTCTCGCTGAGTTTTTGTTTTTGTTTTGTTTTTGTGTGTGTGTGTGTGTATCAAAGTTAAACCAGTGTTTTCAAACATAAACTCTGTGTCTATTTCCTTTGAATCTGTTCCCAAGGAAAATAAATATTTGTAGTCCTGGTAGTCATATATATATTGCTTGGGTAAGCTTTTAGTAACAGGTAACTTCAAACGGAGTTTACCAAACCACATTCTGTGTTTGTTTTGCTCTGGCAAGAATGGCGCTAATCTGGCAAGAATGGTGTCCAGCAGGAAAATCAACATATCTTAATCAACCATCTGTTTATCAGGAATGCTAGCTTTCTGGCAGATGTCATATCTGCCTGGCATACGGTCACAATGACAAGTCTTAAACTTGGGGACAGCAGTGTATTTTGTTGGTCACCGCCATCCTTGCAAAGGATCGTCTAAAGGGCTGTGAATTACTTTGCAGTTTGTGTACATACCTTGGTGTCTTACACTGTTGGCATTAAAATTAAAAAACAAAAAAACCATTCAGAAATTGCTCCTATCCCTTCGGTACTGTGGCTTCAGCTGTGAGTGGAGAGTGATGAAACTAGAGAAGTAAATGCTTTGTTCTTATTTTGTGACTGGGATCATTACATATATGTGGAGCTAAGGCTAAATACATTTTGGTGAGAACCTGAGGGTGGCTGGGTAGTGTGGGTGTGGTAAATCCAGCTCCTCTAGGCTGGGGTGGAGGTGTACTTCCTGTTTTTATGCTTTTGGAAAAGGGGTTCAAGAGAACCATACCCAGCTATTAAGAACTGCTTTGAAAAGGTACAGACAACACTCTTTTATCAGACACAGGTCTGGGCCTCAGTGAGACTATCAGCCCCTTTGCAGTTTGACCAGGAAATTTGTATTTTGCCAAATGTAGCTTTTCCAAGGGCAGCGAGTTAGCAAGATATATCTTGAGAGAAGGAAATAAAAAGGAACATTCATTTTATGGGATTTAACAATGCATTGAACTCAGTTTTAAAAAATTCATTAGCTAGAGTATAAATTCTTCATTGTCTTCTATTCTGAAATGAGGCATTTTTCCTGCATATGGAGCAGCTTTGACTGGTCATCAGGCATTGTAAGGACACCATGCCCTGGACCACGCGGCCACGTTCCTAAGTTAGAAAACACAACGGGAGGAAGCGTTTCTTCTCTTGCTCCTGCTCCTTCTCAGACACCACTGCGGATGGTGGAGGAAGACAGAAACTGGTTGGTTGTTGACCAGAGAAGAGGAGCTGCTGGAGACTGGGCAGGGTCAGAATGACTTCTGCTTCATTTATACTTGGACTGACACCACCAGTGCCTGCTCTGGGCCACATGCCAGCGTAGGGGCTTCCAGATCATCTGCTTTGTTCAATACTCTCAATGGATCCATTTGTATTCCCCCTTTAAATTAAGATGAGAGTCCCAAGGACACATAGATGGTTTCTTGAAATCTGGTTATTTGTCCTGTACAAAATTGGTTGATGTGGGTCAAGGGAAAATTTGATCTGATGATAGAGAGATTGGTTCACATTGGCCTTATTCTCAGACTAGTCTGGGATCTGCCCCACTCAGCCCCATCTGCAGTGCTTTAAGATTAATGTTCCTTTGAGAGACTCAAGAATTGGGGAATCCGTCTCTATTGGTGCAAACTTGGAATCTGCCTTTTATCAAATTATCTGGGTGTCTTTACAGTTGGAATACCCTTGGTTTGCACTTTACTGTCCACAGATGAGTACTCTTAAACCCATTTGTCAACTTGAAAAATCTTCCCTTAAATAATTCATCTATAGGCTGGGCATGGTGGTGCACGCTTATAATCCCAGCATTTGTGAGGCTGAGACTGGAGGATCCGGGTTTGCAGTCAGCCTTAGCAACCTAGTGAGGCACTTCGCAACTTACTGAGACCCTGTTTCAAAAATAAGGAATGAAAAAGTATAGGGCTGGGGATATAGCTCAGAGGTAATGCCCCTGAGTTCAATCCCCAGTACCGCCAAAAAAAAAAAAAAAATTATAATAATAATTCATCTATGGGATGGTATGGAGATATATCTTAGAGCTGTTCTTACAACCAATAGGGGCTATATTTGCAGCACATACTAAAATTAAGGTCACTTCATGATTTGTCTGCAGGAAGCTTGAAGGCTTTTAGACACCGAGTTTATTGCCTTTTAAAATGGGAGTGCTTTATCCTGTTTGAGCACAACCTCAGCCTGTTACTTTTTCCCCTGGAGTATATATTGACTGTGCCTGCTGCTCTGGAATTTGTAGTCTGGGAGCATCCAGATGCTAAAAGACCACCTGGATTTCTCAGTCAACTCTCAGAATTATCCTTAGTTAAAAAAAGACAAGGACAGAAAAGAAGAATTTAGGGGGTGGGGAGATGGTATAAAGAAGGGATCTTTCAACCTAAGATGGGTCCTGGCATTCTGTTTTAATTTTTCTGGCAAAAATGATGATAATAGGCTGGGAGTGATAGCACATGCTTTTTCTTTTTTTTGCGGAACTGAGGATTGAACCCAGGGGCATTCTACCTCCAGGCTACACCTCCAGCCCTATTTTTTATTCTTTATTTTGAAACAGGGTCTCACTGAGTTGCAGAGGGCCTCACTAAGTAGCTGAGGCTGGCCTCGAACCCGGATCCTCAGGTCTCAGCCTCCCTAGTACTGGGATTACAAGCATGGGCCACCACTCCCGACTGATGGCGCATGCTTGTAATCCCAGTACTTGAGAAGGAGAGACAGGAGGATCACAGGTTCGTGGCCAGCCTCTACAACTTAGTGAGACCCTGTTTCCAAATTAAAAAAATAATAATAATAAAGCTGAGGGTATAGCTCAGAGGTAGAATGCCCCTGAGTTAAAAAACAAAAAAGGGGTGATGATGATAGTAACAGTAATAATCAAAATAACAAAAGCAACAAGTGTTTCACGAGGATATGCTCTTTGCCAAGCTTTGCGCTAAATATTTTGTATTCATCATCTCACTTGATGCTCATGACTACCCTAAAATGCCACTTTTATTGCCCCCAATTTACTGACAGGAAAACTAAGGCAGAGAATGTTTAGCTCAGACCCATAGCTAATACTGGTGGATGTGGAAGTCAGACCTTGTCAAATCTGATTTGGAAGTGCAGGCACAAGACACACTGCAGGTTAAAACTCAGATGTCAGCCAAGTGTGGTGGCTCATGTCTGTAATCCCAGTACTTGGGAGGCTGAGTCAGGAGGATTGCAGGGTTGAAGCCAACCTTAGCAATTTAGACCCTGTTTCCAAATTAAAAAAAAAAAAAAAAAATAGGGCTAGAGGTGAGGCTTGCAGGTAAAATGCCTCTGGGTTCAATCCCCAGCAAAAAAAAAAAAAAAGAAAAGAAAAAAGGTTCCAGATGTCTATGAGTTGAGGTGGAAAT
Source organism: Graphiurus murinus (assembly GCA_004027655.1). Lineage (NCBI taxonomy): Eukaryota > Metazoa > Chordata > Mammalia > Rodentia > Gliridae > Graphiurus > Graphiurus murinus. The sequence continues at coordinate 13,504 of PVLC010031613.1, forward strand.
GTGGAAATGCTGGTGGTGAGTGAAGAACTCGGAAGTGGAGGATCTGAGGCCAAGGAGAAAGTGCTTGCTGTGTCTGTGGGTACTCACCTCACTTACATCCTAGTTAATTGTTGCCAGGCTGAAGTTCAGGCTAGCTAGCATTGTCAGATTCTTCTTCTTTTTTTTTTTTTTAACGAGCTAATGGAAACATTAGAATTTTTATTTTTTATTTTTATTTTTTGTGCTGGGGATTGAATCCAGGGACATTTTACCAGTTATCTGCATCTCTAGCCCCTTCTATTTTGATGCAGAATCATGCTAAGTTGCTGAGGCCAGCCTTGAGTTTGCAGTTCTCTGGCTTTAGCCTTTTGAGTAGCTGGGATTACAGATCTGCACCACTGCGCCTGGCCCAAAACATATGACTGCAAGCAGGGTTTCATTTGTTATGTTCACTGCTACATCTAGAAGAGTGCTTGGCACACAATAGATACTAAGTAAATGATAAACAAATAACTGGGTGTGGTGGCTCGTGCCTGTAATCCCTGTATTTGGGAGGCAGAGATGGCCATGAGGATTGCAGGTTCAAGGCCAGCCTCTGCAATTTAGTGAAGCCACCAGCAACTTAGTGAGACCCTGTTTCAAAATAAAAAATACAATAAAATAGGGTTGGAGGTACAGCTCATAGATAGAACATCCCTGGGTTCAATCGCTAGTAACACACACACACACACACACACACACACACACACACACACACACACAAAACCCACCGATGAATCAATGTATATTTGTGGACTGTATTCTAGACTCAGGCTACCAGCTTTTAATATTTTTTTCTGGTATTAGAGATTGGACCCAGGGGCATTCTGACTTCTGAACTATACCCCTCTTTTTATTTTGAAACAGGATCTCCACTAAATTGCTGAAGCTGGCCTTGAACCTGAAATCCTCCTGACTCAGCCTCCCAAGTACTGGGATTACAGGTGTGTGCCACTGTGCCTGGCTAATCAGTATTCAACCTCTGTTCTGTTGCTTTCCCCAATTACATTTAAATTTTTTTTTTTTAATCCCAGACCAGACCACTGTCGGCTGAAATACGTAGTTCACTTTCAGCTGAATATGTAGTTCAGATATACTTCAAAGGTTAATTTCCTTTGAGTTGGTGGTTAAGATTGTTGGTAGGGGCCAGGCGTGGTGGCACACGCTTGTAATCCCAGCATTCAGGAGGTTGAGACCTGAGGGTCTGGGTTCACGGCCAGCCTCAGCTGCCTAGTGAGGCACTCCGCAACTTAGTGAGACTCGATTTCAAAGTAAAGAATAAAAAATAGGGCTGGGGGTGTAGCTCGGAGGTAGAATGCCCCTGAGTTCAATCCCCAGTACTGCAAAAAAAAAAAAAAAAAAAAAAAAAAAAAGATTGTTGGTAGGGGTTTGTGTCTTTTTGTATTTTTTGAATTAAAAATAAATTGTGATACCAAATGCATGACATAAAATTTCCCATCTTAACCATTTTTAAGTGCATAGTTCAGTAGTGTTAAGTATGTTTGTCCTGTTGTGCAACAGATCTCTAGGACTTTTCCATCTTGCAAAATGTTAACTCTATAACCCATTAAGCAAATCTCCATTTCCTTCTGCCTCCAGCCCCTCTTAACCACTATTCTATTTCTTGTCTTTGTGAGTTTGACCACTTTAGATACCTCATATAGGTGGAATCCTGCAGCATTTGTCTTTTTGTGACTGGCTTATTGTGTCCCTTGTACCTGAGGGATCTCAATCCATGGGGCTGAGTGATGGAGAAGCTAAGGCCCTAGCAAAATTTTTATTACTTACTTTCCCAAGAGGAGTGTGCATGCCAGGTGCTGGGGGTGGGGCAAATGGGAAACCGAAAGGTGGGTCTGAAGGTAGAAGCAGGAGAGAGGAGGCAAGGCCAAAGCCTTTTTTCTGTTTTCCATAGGAAAGACTGGCCAAGGGTAAACAGCCAACAGTTGGTGAGTTTGAATAATTTTGGTGTGCTTTGGGATATATAGGGGCAGTTCCACCAAAGATGTTGAAGTTGTTTGCACCTGCCGTTAGTGGATGTAGAGCTAGAAGAACTTTGGCTTGCTTTGTGAGAGTTTGCAAAAGAGCTGTTTACCTGTTTGGGGTGTGGGGTGCGAATTGGTTATTTGCATATGAAAGATGAGCTGTGATGGGGGCTAGCCCTTTGCTTTCTCTAAGAATTGACCAGGGAGTACAAGAGTCTCTCCCTAGTCAGCAAGGCTGCAAAATGCCAGAGCACCAAGAAAGTACAAAATAAGAAAATAAAGGTAACACAATCGACTTTGAGATGAGTGGATGCCAAATAGACAAATATAGAACCCAGGAAATTTTCTTCAGCGTAATGTTCTCAGGGCTCAGCCATGTTGTAGCACGTGACAGGCTTTCCTTTTTAAGGCTAGATAATGTTCCCTTGTTATATGTATACCACAGTTTATCTGCTTATCTACTGATCAGTCGGATTGTTCCACCTTTTGCGTATTATGTATAATTTAATGCTGCCACAAACGAACGTGGATGTGCAAATAAATATCTCTTTCAGACCTTGTTTTCAATGGAGGGGGGGGACATATACCTAGATGGAGAATCCCTGGATCCTAAAATAGTTCTACTTTGAATTTTTTGAGGAGCTGTACACTATTTCCCTGAGCAGCTGCAACAGTTTGCATCCCCACCAATGGAGCAGAAGGGTTCTGGTTTCTCCACGCCCTCACCAGCATTCCTTCTGTGTTTCAGATAGTGGGAGAGCTCGCCTGTGAGGAGGTATCTCATTGTGCTGTTGGTTTTCATTTCCCTGATGGTTAGCATTGCTGAGCATCTTTTCATGTGCAGCTTCCTGTCCATAGTTTTGTTTTATGTTCTCCAATTTAGTAGCTCTAAGTCTGTGTGTTTTCAAGAATTGCAACAATGCATTTTTAAATTATTGTCTGTCCATAAGAGGGGAAAATCTCAAAGTAGTTGTATTCTTGCCCAGAGATGTAAGAGCTCATCTAACCAGCCTAACTCAAAGATTCAATAAACAACCAAAGAAGCTGGGCATGATGGCACATGCTTGTAATCTCAGTACTTTGGGAGGCTGAGATAGGAGAATCACAGGCTCAAGGCCAGCCTCAACAACTTAGACCCTGTTTAAAAATAAAAATAAAATAGCGTTGGGGGTATAGGTTGGAGGTAAAAATCTACCCCCCACCCCGGGTTTAATCTCCAGTACTACACTAAAAGCAAAACAAAAATAGAAAAAGAATCAGAGAAACTAAAGCTAGGACTCCTGGGCTCTAGCTTGGAGAACAAGTCGTTTGTTCACAGAGGACATACTGCATACTGGCCACAGGCTTAGCCCCATCCAGAAGTACAATCATAGTGAGTTCTCCAGTTATTTGCCCAACATAGAGGGGTTGCTTTAGATCCCAAGAGCACTTTCCTATGGAATCTTAAACTTTGAGATTTTGAGGTAAGAGAAAGAAAAAAAAAAATGAAGAAGCTGGGCGTGGTGGCGCATGCTTGTAATCCCAGCATTCGGGAGGGAGGCTGAGACCGGAGGATCCGGGTTCGCGGCCAGCCTCAGCTACCTAGTGAGGCACTCCGCAACTTAGTGAGACCCGGTTTCCAAATAAGGAATAAAAAATAGGGCTGGGGGTGTAGCTCGGAGGTAGAATGCCCCTGAGTTCAACCCCCAGTACCGCAAAAAAAAAAAAAAAAGAAGAAATTGAGCTTTTATTCAGAAAGTTAAACCATGTGTTAGTGATAGATTTTCGTGTACTTAAAATTGATTACCTAAAGTGGCTGTAAAGGAAAAGTAAGTAGATGATCTTTCTTTTATATTTATATTTCATTTCTATATCATTAGTTGTTACTGACTGGAACAAAAGAGTCAATCTGGTGAGAATAATAGTAATGTTTAAAATCCTGAAATCCAGGCCTGGGGGTTTTGCCTAGCAAATGAAAGGCCATGGGTTCCATCTCCAGCACTGCAAAAAGAACAATAAAATAAAACCCAGGGGAGAGTAAATTTAAACTGTGTGACAACTAATTTGTAGTTTCACAGTTAAAGGTATTATGCACACCTCTAAAGAATTTCATTCTAGGATTTAATAATCTAAGGTGAACCCCCACTGACCCAAGATTAATTGAAAAAGGCCCATAAATTGAGCCCTGGACTCCTAGATGTCCCTAACTGATAGAGAGCTGATGTGCGATTTAGTCGTATCTCCAGCTTTAGAAATGTGAGGCATTCCTGCCCTTCTGGTTTGTAGAGTGGAGGGCCGGGAAGGATTGTCAGGGTATTGTTAGCCCGTTGGTTAATGGTTAACCTCTCCAGCATGCCAGACAGTACACCTAACCTCTGATGAGACCTACTGCTCCTTGTGAACAATGGTTAGCCATTCCTCACTTTTGACTAAGGCCATTTACCTTTCATAGTTCACTCTTTTAAATATGTAGGACTGTGAGTTTCTTTTTTCTTTTGCAAATAAAATTTACATTGCACAGAAGTTTATGACTCATGCTTTGCAAGAAGAAAGCAGGTGGTAACAACGAATAGCTTGCTATCTTTTAGAGACCAAGAGAATGATTGTTACTGAATTTTCATTTCACTTGTGTAGTTACACACACACACATACACATGCATATACACACACACACATACACACACACATTTGGTACTGGGGTTTGAACCTAAGGGCATTCTACCTCTGAGCCATACTCCCAGCCCTATTTTATTTCTTATTTTGAAACAGGGTCTCACTAAGTTGTTGAGAGTCTTGCTAAGTTGCTGATGCTGACCTCAAACTTGCCATCCTCAAGTACTGGGATTACAGGAGTGTGCCAACACACCCAGCAGAGATCAATATAAAATGGTACTTTCCTCAGTATAAAATATTTAAAAAATTTCAAAACAAACCTAGCAAACCAAATAAACCCCTAAAACAATGCTCTTGTTAGCAGATACATCTTTTTAGGCTGGCCATGCTGCAGGTGAGAGTGAGGCATTCTTGTTTATAGGGACTTGTCATCTGAACTGGAAAAAGGTTAAAAATAAAGGTAGCAAAGAAAGCTGCAAGGGGCTTGCCCTTACTGTGGAAGCTCAGAGGCTCACCTTTGATCTGAAATAAATAAAAAGACATATGGGCAAACCTTCCCACAGGAGCTGAAGTCAGGTGTGGTTGCTGCCAGTGTTAGTCCAGGCTTTTCCTGCAGCTCAGTATGTTGTGTGGTTTTCCC
>PVLC010031614.1:0-17500 GCA_004027655.1 Graphiurus murinus
TTGACATAAAGGCAGTTACTTATGTGATGTTATGTGTTCAGTATATAAATTAAGCATAGCTCTTTTCTTTCAATTTTGTAGCCTAGCCAGACTATAAAAGATAATACTTATTATTCTTGCTGTTCTTTCTTTCCTTTAGAAGCTAAAGGTTTCATGTGCTTTCATAATGTATTAGCTTGAAAGAACACGAGGCATCCATAACATTTGCTAGTTTTATGTTTTGGCAAGCCTTTCCAGTTCCTAGATAAATAAAATGAGATGTTAAAATATTTTGTTGTCAGAGTATTTCCTTTTGTAATCTCCTATCACCTGCTTTCTATTCCATTACATGTTTTGACCTCCAGGAGAAACCATATAAACAAAATCTGCGAGCTGGTAATAATTTGTGAGAAACAGAAGAGACAGATCATAATTTTGAAATTTTACCATGACTCACTATCCCTAGATGAGTTACTATGTTCCTAGCATTTTCTGGAAAAATCTCTAGAAGTTGGCGGTTATTTCATATTTATTTCTAAATGTGCAAAAAAATTATTCTAATTAAAAATGGCAAGTAATACTAAAGAGCTGGTTAATTATCTTCCAGACCCAGCTTGCTGGCCCTAAGCAAGGCCTCTGCAGCCTTCTGTCTCTCTGTCTCACCATCTTCGCTCCCACCTGCCCCTCCCAGGCCTGCCAGGAAGACTGTCACCCGGGCTGGCCTTGGACCCCTGGCCTCCTCTCAGCCGGATCTGTCTTCTTCCTCTCATCTTCTCCACCCATTTTGCTGTTTCCACTCCCAAGTGTCCTCAGGCCTCAGTTTCACCAGTTCTCCAAAGTCACCAGCCCCGGAAGCCTTCCCTGATTCTGCAGGACTAGGCAAGAGGTGTTTCCATGTGGGGCACCCTGAAGCCCTGGCTCTGGAGTACCCAGGTCACCTGCATGCCCCTGGGCCTCAGGAGAGCCAAAGATGGAATGGCTTTCCTCTGTGGTACATGCACAGAGCCTGTGCTCTGACGGTGACCACGTGGGGGAAGGAATAAGCTCTTTCCAGCTTATCTGAAGAGTAAGAAAGAAAAATGTGGAAGAACTCTCTTGGCTCTGGGATCTAGATGGCCCAGAAACCCTGGATCATAGATGGCTCTGTTCCTGAGAATTAAGAGGTTCACTCTGTTCTTTCTCTTAGTCTGCACCTTCCTCTTAACTTTTATTGCTGTTTTTGTGGTTGTGGAATCCATTGTGCCGCTTATTTGGAAAGCAGCCCTGCTCCCTGGACCAAGTGGTGGCAGGATGATGCTGTCACTTTCCTCTCCCAGCCAGAGGCTACAGAACACAGCAGCTGCGACTTCAGACCTTAGTGTCCAGTCTGGGCACAAGAAGTGTAAGAGAAACACACCTTTCGGTAGCAGTAATTCACAAAGAGGATAATATAACTTGCTTTTGGCTACAAGTGGAGAGAAATATTGAGCAATAAAAAAACACTCTAGCTTTAAAACATTTCAAATGACTTCAGACTTGGAATCTAAACTTTTCCCCCTCAAAAGTCCTTGTTTCTCTGGCAAGTAGGATTTAAGACTTCTTTTTATTCTAGTTTTCTTTATTGCAGGCAGTACATACAACCATAAACACTCCACTCAGGATGAAACCAACAAAGGCAAGTGCTTTGAATGCTGTGATTCTTGTATTCTCTATATTTACTTTATTTTTTTTATTAGCAAAGAAATAAAGTGTAATTTCTTAATTTACCTATGAACTATACATGTCCAGAAAAATCAAAGTGACTAAAACTAGGAAATAACTGTTGCAATGAGTGCTCTTCTTTCTACATGCTAATGTAACCAACTGTAAATGGAAGGATGAAAGACTCAACCACCCACTTTAATTACATGAACTATATACTAGATGAGTGTGTGAATATAGGATATTTCATGTGAATATATACATGTATATATATATATATACATGCATATGTATATATATATATTTCCTGTTGACTGGTCAATTTCAGAATCAAATTGATTAATACCGCATCTATCCTTTATCATAAAAGTCAGAAATATCAAATCTTTTGAGTCATAAGAGTGCCATTAAAATAATTTATTCCTCGATATCTTCTAAATCTTTTGAGAAATGCATGCTGTGCTAGAAAGACAAAGATGAAGGATAGTCTCATCCCTAAATGACCATAGAGTCCAGTAAAAAAGAGACATAAAAACCAACTAACAAAATGAAGTCTGGAAAGAAAATGAGAGTAATTGTTCCTTCCATTTAACCAGGTCTATAATTATAAAATAAATAATTCTCAGAGATGGCACTGATGTGTACAGTTTCTGTGAGAGAACAAAAATACCCAGACATATGTCACTGCCAAGAGGGCCCAGCCCATGGCCTCTGTCCCACCAGTGCTGGGGCTGGGGCCGGGGCTTGGGAAGAAGGAGAATTTCCTGCCGACTAGTCCTGCCAGGGAAAAGACAGTTGCTCCTGTAGGAAGAATCGTTGTTTTTTAATCTACAGGAAATTCTTAAGGAAGGATAACAAAGACACCAACAGTGTGTTGATCTCGAGAATACAATTTAAGAAATTTTCAAATTTAATTAAAATCTCAAAAAATAAAAGATGGGGGCAAAGGCAGATAAAACATATTCATAAGATGCAAGTCATGAGTGAAATGTTCAGAGCCAAGAATGCAGGGGTGAGAACATGAATACGTGCAATGGTTGGGCTTTAGGATGTCCCCCTGGCCCTCGTGCTAACAAAGTAGCAATGTTGAAAGCAGGCCTGGGTTGCTAAGGAGGGGGACTCTTGGGGTGTGACCTTGGGGGTTACATGTGGTTCTCTCCTCTCCTGCTTTCCCTCTCTCTTGCTGCTGGTCTCCAAGATATGAGAACAGAGCCCTTGCTTTCTCCCTCTCTCTGGCCTGAGATCTTGAGACCCAAAGATGCTGTTCTCACATGGACTGAACCCAGAATCTTGAAAAAACTGTGAGCAAATAAATATTCCTTCCTCTATGTTGTATGGTCAATAAATATGGATTATAGCAGTGAGAATGTTGACCAAGATAATATGTAAATCATACACAGACCAAAAAAACAAAAAATCAAAGAAATAGCAGAAAATATCTTATGTGAGCCAAAGCATGAGCATTTCTAAGCCACCCCCCCAAAATACAAATCATAAGATACAGCAATTTTGTAATTCACATGAAGAAACTTGTATATGCTTAATTTAAAAGACCAAGAAATCTATCAAAAAGGTAAATTATATACCAATTTATTAATAATGATATAAAAATTCAAAATGAATGACAAGTTAAGCCCAATATTGTATTAAAATATGAATACACCCTGGACATTTGATTATTTATTTAAAGAATATCTACTGAGTATCATCTCTGCGGTAAATAATATTTTAGGTGGTAAGGAATCAGTGAAAATAAACAGGCATTTTAGGATGGAAAGACAGTAGTCAACAAAGAAATGAACAAGGAATGCATTTCCAGGCAGTAAAAGTTACGCTAAGAATGTAAGGTGGAAGCCAGGGTTTATTTGAAGGTGTCAGGGTTCACCCTCAATATAGTCATCAATTTAATTCATATTATCACAAACCTAGAGGAGATTTATGTGATTGTACCACTGGCAAACCCAAATCACTCGATGAAACTTAGAAGCTAGACCTAGTAAAACCTGAGAAAAAAACTAAAAAAATCAACTACATTAAACATAATAAACAAAATCTATCATAAATTTCATCAAGTTACTTGCCAGAAAAGTTATAATAATCAGCCACTAGATAAAAATGCTCACTAGTAATGATATTTATCCATTGCTGAATAAGACAAATCATTAGTGTTACAACAAATTTATCTTCATTTCCAGATGATATTGTGGCATAACCAGGAAACCTGATTCAATGAAAAGTTATGAAAATTAATGAAAAAATTTAAATAACTGGATGCAAACTATAGAGTCAAAATGACCTTTTTATAATATCAAAATCTAGTTAGAAATGAAATAGGAAAAAATCTCATTTCTGATATTGACAAAAGTTATATAATACTAACCATTTATTCAACAAGAAAGGCAAAGGACTTATTATAAATATCTTAAAATGAAGATGAGTGAATCAAGAGGCTTAGTATTCTGAACCTAAGGAGTTACTACATTCCAACATCAGCCCCCAAAGTTATGTATAATTTTGATACAAATCATATCGAAGCCCCAGGTAGACATTTTTTTTTCAGGGGAGAGAGGGAGATTGAACACAAAGATTTAAAAAAAAATCCATACAAATTTACAAGATTTTTTTTTTTTATAAATAAAGGTAGGGTAATGCTCTAACAGGCATTGCAACTTATTACAACTTGGTAAGCTACTAGAAGGCAAAAATAATAGTATTTGCATAGAAATATTTAAGTAGGTCTAGCAGTACCTGTAAGTGTATGTGGAAATTGTAATATGGCCAAGTGGCTGTTCTCTTGAGGGCCAAGGATGGGCAAGGCAAATGGCCAAGAGTTGGGTGACTAGTGGTCCCTTATCATTCCAGATGCTTTAAATAATTAAATATTAAAATAAGTATTAAAAAGTTTAATAAAATATTGAGTGGAAAATACAGGTAGCTATTCATATGAACTCACCATGGGAGAGGTGAGAAAGATTAAAAAAGCTGTAAGCTGAATCAGTCTTTCCTCCTATAAAGGAAAACATTCTGCTTTTCAAAAATTTCTGCAATGGAAAAAGACAAAAGACGTTTATGGGATATATAATATGCAAAGGATTGATATACATACCCTTTTTTTTTCTTTTGGTAAGTGAGGATTGAATCAAAGGGCTTTCTACCTCTGAGCTATAATCCTAGCCTTTTTATTTTGAAACAGGGTTTCAGTAGGTTGCTGAGAGTCTTGCCTCTTGCCGAGGCTGTTTTGAACCTGCAATCCTCTTGTCTCTGCCTCGTACATACTGGGATTATAGGCATGTACCACCATGCCCAGCAATAGACCTACTCTTAGGAAACTTTTTTTAAAACCAGTTCCTTTAACACATGGCAAACAATTTGAATCAATATCGAAGAATATCAGATGGTAAATCTAAGGAGAGAAATACTAAACATGAAAAGATGGTTAACTTTACTGGTAGAAAGAGAAATGCTGGTCAAAAGCCAAAAAGACATGCCATTTTCACAGGACTTCATCAAAACTGAAGGATCCCTGCTAGTGAGTGTATGTTAAAGGGAACATTGTATGAGAGAGGAGGAAATACTTCTACTTCTTGGGAAAATATAAGGAGAAGTGCAGTAGTATAAATAAAAATTATAAATGTACATGTTGTTTTATCATTATTAATAGAAACAAAACAATAGTATAGGTGTCTAAAAATTTCTATAAAGCTATTTTACCTCAGCATAGGAAAAAACAAGCAAAATAAACCATAAAGGGAGGATTTTACTCGATGCTTATATTATGAAATATTATGCAGCTATTATGATGAACATGTTTGGTCTATGTGTGTGTGTTGATTTTGAAAGATTTATAGGAGTTGTTCTTATGTGAAAAAAGTTATAGTGAAATAAAGTTATTGGCATTTAAACATGAATTAAAACACCCATACAAGTGTAGATTTTTAAAATGACTACAGTACAATTTATAGACAAATGTATAGAAAAAAAAATTCACATTAATTACTCACCTTGAGAAAATGAAAATGGGAGGAGAGAAGGAAACTATCAATTTATTTTCTTTATATATTTCTTTTTGTCTGAACTTTTACAAAAGACATGCACTCTTTTAAAATATTCAAACAAGACAGTTGGCACTGCAAATAAGAGCAAACGGTCACATTACAGTCTGCAAAAGCGCTGGACCAGAGGGATGCATTTGAGGGACGTGAGCATGACCTCTCCCGAGGTCAGGGGAGAGCCAGTCCTGTATGGAAACCTTAAGGATGCACTGCGCTTGGCGAGGGAGAGGGTCGTGAGGATGCTAAAGGCATAGGGAAGTTTGCCCACGTCCTTCACTGTTGTAGAAGGGTAGAACCTCAGAGGAAAAAGGTCAGAGGATCAAGCTGCAGCAGCAGCCAGAGACTGGATCAGGAAGGATGCTGGGCCTCCCAGGGATGCGCAGCCTCTGAATGGTTTTCAGTGGACCAGCGATGTGACCAGGTTAGAAATAATGCCTAGAATGCCTCCAGAGAGAACACAAAACAGGAGCACCTGCTGAGCCTTCCTTGGGGGGCAGAGGTATCCTGAAGCTGTGTTGCAGTGTGTGTACCACCCTGTGGGCTAGGTCCTTCCCACGTTTACACCAAACACCAATCCCTATTTGGTTACCAGATCCGACTATAGTGAACCAAATAAAAGGTTCCCACAGTCTGCATGTGATTTAGGTTAAACCACATTTACTTTTTTTTTTTTTTTGGCTGATTTTCCAAAATGTGGTCAATTAATTGAAAATAATACTATTAACTTCTAATGGTACTCCAATCATACTAAAGTTTATGTATATCTTTCTATTCTATTGCACAATGTATAGTTCCTCTTATAACCAAATGTATATGTTCCTAGTATAAATGATAGTCAGCTAATTATATGAAGGGCAGCTGATACTTAGAGTATAAGTCAATATGTTATAAATTTAAGACAGTTACATTAATATAAATTACTATTTCAATACCTTTCTGTTTACCTACTTAGCAATACTGTTCAGTATTAGATAGCATGTTTGAAGGGAAAATTAGAACTTTGAAAAACAATCTCCCCCCAGAATGTCTTTTGCCCAGGATCTCATATATCAAGCATTAGCCTGGAGGAGCTGTTTATGGTTGGGTTATAAAACTTGCTAGGGAGGGAAAAAAAAGTTGTTTATAATGAACCTGGAGAAAGCACCTAAATCATCAAGCTTCAAAAGGAAGTCAGGCCGAAAACAACCCACCACCAAACGTGTCCCTAACATTAGATGCCTATCAGCGGGTAACACACAGCAGCAACTACCCATGAATCTTGACAACGCGAGCTACCTCTGTGCATGTAAAAGAGTAAGCGATAACGGATGCTCCCAGGTGACAGCATGTGGGTACAACGACAATGACACTCATAATAAACAGAGATCTAGGTGGCTAGTCCACTCAACATGACCTGTTTTATGTCACAGACGTATCCCATTCTATTTGTTGGTGCATTAAATTGGACAAAGTTGTTTTCGTTATATACATAGACCTGTGTATTCATTAATTATAGTGACTTCTGCAAAAAACTATTTCTACATTGCAGTGGAAGGCTAGGAAAACATTAATTTTATGTGACTCAGGGGTATATACTATGACCTTCTATTCAGAACAAGAGGCAAAAAACCAGGTACCTAGATTCTGTTGCTAACCATCCTGGTCTCTAGGAGTTTTACCTGTCCTTTTACCTAACTATCTAAATCTTTTACATAACAACTGGTGGACCTGTAATGTAATGTATCCTGCGCCTTTCTGCACTGGGAATCTGGTAACAGGAACAAGTAATTTTCCCCCATCAGCTAACTCATTACCAGTCAGCTAGACAGAGTCCCTGCAGGCACTGTGGAAGAAGAATGATGGGTGTTATTTCCCTTACACTTCTCAAACCAGTTGGGTCAATTAGGCTCCTCAGAACACACGGAGTCATATTAGGTGCCTGCTATTCTGCTACAACCAGGGACTGCTTCTTCTGACCCCAACTTGCGCAAATTTAGTTTCTTTTCCAGAAAACCAAGAAATTATTTAGGCTTATATTGCTGATTGAAATACCATTCCCATACCAACATTTATATAAGTATAGTCATGTTGGACAGTGTTGTCGATATTTTTTGGCTGTGAACACGCCTTTCATCCCCAACACCTGGTGCTCAGTGACTATATCATTACTTGGCTGGTTATATATTAGCCCATCTGTGCAAAACTGGCCAAGTGCCCACTTGGAGTTGGCCAGATCTGTGTCCTAAAACACATGGGAGCCCGGCGATGATGAGCTTTGATGACCTTTATGACTCTGTGAAAGCAACAGAGCTCACAAAATTGTTTCAGATGTACCAATAATGTATAAATACAGAAACATATATATTATGTTAAAATAATGCAAAATTTTATGTTTATATGATAATTTTAAAACCCTTTAAATATATGATTTTGTCTTGTCTTCTCTTTATGAGACTTTTGGGGAAGTATGAGTTTTACCAGCTAATATTTAATGAGGAAGCAATACTAATAGCACTTTTGGATAACCTCTGGATATGAAAATCCTGAGTTGACTATTTTCAGTCTATTTATCAGCCTCAACTTCTTGTACACACATGTTAGATATGCAGCCATAAGTCTTTATTTGTGTTATGATGGCTCATAAGGAATTCTTCATTTATCTGTAAATCATAATTGACACAAAGTCAGATTTTCTTAATACTATATAAACTTCTTTTATGAAAGTGGGAATAATATATTAGCTACACATATAAAAACTGCCATATATTTGCATACAAATTAATGTTTCCATGATTTTTTTTTGTTTCTTTGGGTTGTTTTTTTTTTCTTTTTACAAATTTTTATGTTTGTGTGATGGTCAAAGCTAAATGAAGTTACCAATGTAACCCCAGCAAGCAGCATGTGTGCTGCCAGGTCTTAGTGCCAGTTTACCCTAGTTATAGCTTTCTGCTCTGGTACCAGGGGCTGCTGTTTCATTAGCTACAGTTAGCCTATCATGCTGAGATTGCAGTGCTTAGAACATTTATCCACACTTTCAATGAGAGAAGGTTTAAATGAATTTTCTGGGCTCCTGTAAATTCTCAAGAGAATTAAAAAGAATGGAAGACAAATCCAATCTCTTTATAAATACTTGCAGGGTAAATCTGTCAAAAGGTCAGTTTTCGGTATATTTCCTCCCCCTCAAATGCCTCAATATAAATGTGATCTTCGGGGAAATCATACAGTGGAAATAAGTGATTTACGGTGTCCGTTCGTGTTTCCAAAGAAGAGTGGTGTGAATTGAGCATGTGTGCGTAGGTAATTTTCCTCACAATACCATAATCATTTTTTTACTCCTTTGAGAATGAAAATCATTCTGTTTTGTTTTGTGCTCTTCCCATACAAAATCATTGGATAGAGAAATACGTAGATCCTGGATAGTTTTAGGAAAGGGCAAAAAGGGATTTCTAGCTTTTCCAACATGAAATTATACGTAGCTCATCCATACCACAAAAGCTTTTCTTGTAAGCCCCTCTGGGCCCCTTTTAGAATCACTGCCATAGTGAGGGACTAAGTCCCAGCAGTAACAATAAAAACAAGGTCAGCCTCAATAGGGCTGGGTGTGGCTCTGGGATGTTCCTGAAGCACCCATGGTGGCAAGGCAGCAATGCTCACAGGTGAGGGGGTTTACCGAGAGGCTCTGACCTCATCAGTGGTAACTAGATGGACTGCTGAGGGGTGCGACCTGAACTGTGCAGCCTTGGGGGTGGTGTCTGTCCCTGGCCCCTTCTCTCTTTCTGTGCTTCTTGGAGCTGGGCCGCCATGATATTTCTGCCTTGCATCTAGCTGACTCGGACTGAAATCTCTGAAACTGTGAGCCAGAATCAATCTGTCCTCTTCCTCACTTATTTTTCTCAAGTGTTTGTCATGATGACATAAAGCTGACTAACACAATTGCCTACAAAAGAAACAGCCTGAATGAAGGGAAGATGGACAGCCTAGAGGAGGGAATGCTGCTGGAATTGATATCAGGAAGCCGACGCCCTGGGTGTCCACGTGTACACTGCACTGGGGCTGGTCGCTGCTCCTGGGACAGCTAGACACATGCTCAGACCCAGCGCCCAAGTCCAGATAATAAACACACCCATCGTCCCCACAGCTGCCTTAGGTGCCTTTGTTGTCCCTCTATCCTGTCTCTTCCACACCCACTCCCCTTCTATCCCTAGGTAACCTCTTGTCCACTTTCTGTAACTACGGATCAGTTTGATTCGGCTAGTTTGAATATATAAATAGTTTGAATAAACAAGTCATTCATTATCACATTCTTTTGGGGTCTAGCTTTTTTGCCTTGTTATAATACTTTTTGAAACCCATCCATGCCATTGAATGTATCAATCTTTTACCCAGTGTGGATCTGCTACCAATAGGCAGGGTGCCTTCAGGGCTGTTATTTAATGTTTTTAATTGACTTTATTTTTTAGAGCAGTTTTAGGTTCATACTAAAATGGAGAAGAAAGTGCAGAGTTCCCCTATAGCATTCCCCCCTCCCACATACATCACCTCTCCTCCTGTCAACACGTCCCACATAAGACTGGGATTTTTTTATAACTCACTCTTGGTGTTGCACATTCTGTGAGTTCTAACAAATGTGTAAATAACAGGTATCTGCCATTAAAATATCAGACAAAAAAACTGAAATACTCTAAAAATCTTCAATGCTCCACTTATACCCTTCCCCCACCTCCCTCCAGGCAACTCCCGATCTTCTTATTGAATCCATGGTTTTGCCTTTTCTGAAAAAACCATGTAGATGGAACCATGCAGTACACAGGATTTTCATAGTTTCTCCTTTATTATTATTATTATTATTATTATTATTATTATTATTATTATTTGCGGTACTGGGGATTGAACTCAGGGGCATTCTACCTCCGAGCTATACCCCCCAGTCCTATTTTTTATTCTTTATTTTGAAACCGGGTCTCATTAAGTTGCAGAGTGCCTCACTAGGTAGCTGAGACTGGCCGCGAACCCGGATCCTCTGGTCTCAGCCTCCTGAATGCTGGGATTACAAGCGTGCACCACCACACCCGGCTTATAGTTTCTCCTTTAGCTTAGTAATATGCATTTCAGATGCCTCCATGTCTTTTCATGAGGCATAGCTTGTATCATTTTACCACTGTCTCATATCCCGTTGTTTCAATGTACCACAGTTTATTTACCCATTCACATACTAAAGGAAATCTTGGTTGCTTCCAAGTTTTGGCAAATTATGAATAATGTGCTATAATCACCTATATGCAGGCACTTGTGTGGACATATAACAAGGATGTCAGTTGTTGGATCCTATGATAGGAGTATGTTTAGTTTCGTAGAAAAAAAATGTCATATTGCCTTCCAAAGTGCCTGTACCATTTTGCATTTGCATCAGAAATGAATGAGAGTTCTGATCGCTCTCCATCCTTACCAGCATTTAGTGGGGTCAATGCTTTGGATTTTGACCATTCTATAAGTGTTATTTTAATTTGCATTTCCTTAATGAGGTAAGATGTTGAGCATCTTTTCATATGTTAATATGCTATGTATATCTTCTTTGTGAGGTGACTGTTTAGGTCTTTTGCCCACTTTTAATCAGGTTGCTTTCTTATAATTGAATTTTATAAGTTTTTGTGTATTTTAGGTAATAATCCTTTATTAAATATGTACTTTGCAAATATTTTCTCCCAGTCTGTGGTCTGGCTTCTCATTCTCTTGACAGAGCTGAAATTCTTAATTTTAATGAAATCCAGCTTATCAATTATTTCTTTCATAGACCATGCCTTTGGTGTTGTATCTAAAACTCTATCGTCATAATCAAGGTCATTTACATTTTCTCCAATGCTAATTTTTGGGGAGTTTGTAGTTTTGTATTTTACATTTAGGACTATGATCTGTTTTGAGTTAGATTTTGTGAAAGATGTAGGATCCATATGTAAATACTACTACTACTACTACTACTACTACTACTACTAATAATAATAATTCTACTTCTCTTCCTTTTCCTCCTCCTTTTGCAAATGGCATTCTAGAGCCATTTGCTAAAGACTACTTTTCCTCCATTGTACTGTCTTTGTCCCTTTGTGAAGGTTATTTGATCATATTTAGGAGGTCTTGCTTTTGCAGATTCTGTTCCATTGATCTATTCACCTACTCTTTCACCATCATCACACTATTTTGATTACTGCAGCTTTATAGTAAATTTTGAAAATAGGCAGTGTCAGTCCTCTGACCTTTTTTTCTTTTTCAATATTATGTTTTTTTTTTTTTTGCCTTTTCATATATACTTAAGAATCAATTGGTATACACAAGTTAACTTCCTGAGATTTTTATCTTGATAGTATTGAACTTAGAGATCAAATTGGGAAGAACTGACATTTTGGCAATATTGGATTTTCCTACACATGAACATAGAATGTCTATTTATTTAGTTATTTAACTTCTTTCATCAGAGCCTTGTAGTTTTCCTCATATAGATTTTGTACATATTTTGTTAGATTTAGACTTAAATATTTCATTTTGGAAAGTGCTAAAGTAAATTGTACAGTGTTTAAGTTCAAATTTCACTTGTTCATTGCTGTTATATAGGAAAATGATGGTCTTTTGTATATTACCTTTATGTCCTGAAGCCCTGTTATAAATGCTTATTATAATTTTGTATAATTATATAATTTTGCAATTGTATAATTATTATAATTTTTATTAAAAGTTTTTGCTAATTATTTTGCATTTCATACACATACAATTATGCCTTCTGAGAACAGAGTTTTATTTATTCTTTCCCATCTTCTTATTTTTTATTTCTGTTTGTTGTCTTCCTGCATTAGCTAAGATTTTGAGTAAAATGGCAAAGAAAGTGGTGGGAGGAGGCATTCTTACCTTCTTCCTGATCTTAGTAGGAAATCTAGCTTCTCACTATTAAATATGGTGTTGTATTTAGTGTTTCTGTAGGTATTTTTTATCAAATTAGGGACATCGCCTTTTATCCCCATTCACTGAGAGTTGTTTTTTTTTTTTTTTTATCATGAACAAGTGTTGGGTTTTGTCAAATGCTATTTCTTTATCTATTGATATGACCATTTTTTTTCCTTTAGCTTGTTTAGAGAACAGTTTGTGTGAATTGATTTTTGAATGTTGAACATCCTTACCTCAAATAAATCCCAGTTGTCTGTGGCTTATTCTTTTTAGTACATTGTTGAATTCAATTTGCTACTATTTTGCTTAGGCATTTTTTATTTATGTCCATGAGAGATGTGGGTCTGTAGTTTTCTTGTAATGTTTTTGTCTGATTTTCTTAGTAGGGTTATTAAGATAATGCTATCCTCATAGAATGAGGTAGGAAGTGTACCTTCAGCATTGATCTTCTGAAAGAAATTGTAAACAACTGGTACAATGTTTCCCTTAAATGTTTAATGGAATTCAGTGAATCGCCTTGGTCTGGTGCTTTATCTTTTAAAGAGGTTATTAAGCATTGATTCAATTTCTTTAATAGATATATGTCTATTCAAATTGTCCCTTTCTTCTGTGAATTTTAACAGTGGACATATTTCAAAGATTTGGTCCATTTTATCTAGTTAATTAAATTTACAGATATAGAATTGTTCATAGAATTCTTTTGTTATCTTTCTAATGTTCATAGGATCTGAAATGATATTCCTCTTTCATTTCTGTTATTAGTAATTTGTGTCACATTTTCCCCTAGTCAAGCTAGAGGTTGACAGATTTTATTTATCTTTTCTAAGGACCAGTTACTAGTTTCACAATTTTTCTCTATTGATTTCTTATTTGCAATTTAATTAGTTTCTGCTCTAAATCTTATTATTTATTTTCTGCTTTTGTATATAATTTGTTCTTCTCTTTCTAGAGAGTCACTAATTTGGATAGGCTCAATTGTCATGTTTTTAAGTTCACTAATCTTTTCTTGTGTAAGCCTGATCAGTCACTAATCTCAGTTGGTGCATTTTTCACTTCAAATACTGATTTTAGATCTTTCTTCTTCTAATATATGCCTTTAATGTTATACATTTCCCTCTAAGTATTACTTACATTGTATCCCACAAGTACTGATAAATTGTATTTTATTTTCACTTAGTTCAAAATCACTCTTGAGATTCCTTCTTTGACCCATGAGTTATTTAGAAATTTGTTGTTCAATTTCTAAGTATTTGGGAATTTCGATCTATCTTTCTTGTTGTTGATTACTAATTAAATTCCATTGTGGTCCAAGAGTAGATATTGTATAATTTCTATTTTTTAAAAGTGGTAAGGTGTATTTTATGAACTATAATGTGATCTATCTTGATGAATATTACATGGTAGCTTGAAAAAATGTATATTCTTCTGCTGTCAGTAGAAGCAATCTACAGATGTCAATTGTATCCAGTTGATTGATGGTGCTGTTGAAGTCAACAATGTCCTTATTGATTTTCTACATGATGAATCTGTTTATTTCTGGTAGAGGGCATTCATACATTTTTATTGCAGGTTACTGTTTCATTGTGTGAACATTCCAAAACTTGTTTATTCACCTATTGATGAACAATTAGACTGTACCACAATATATCCTATCATGGTAACTATTCCATGTTCATTTGAAAAGAATAGATATTCTGCGGTTGTCAATTACTTCAAGTTGATTGATAATGTTGTTCAAATCTTTTATATTCTTACGATTTTCTGCTTATATGTTCTAGTATTGAGATAGATGTATTTAAATTTTAAACTCTAATTATGGATTTGTCTTTCCATCCTTGAAAATCTATCAGTTTTTAACTTCATCTGTTTTGAAAGTCCGTTATAAGGTGTATAAACATTAGAATTGGTATGTTCTCTTAAAGAATGGACCCTTTATTGTTATATTACTTTCTTATAGTATTATTTGCTCTGGCCTATTTATTTATCATTAACATAGCCAGTGCACATTTTTAGAAACCTAATGTTAGCATAATATACCTTTTCACCCTTTATTACTTTTAATTTATTTGCATCATTATATTTAAAGTAGGGTTTTCATGGGCAGCATATAGTTGAGCCTTGCTTTTTAAATACAGTCTAAAAATCACTACTTTCATTAGGGGTGTCTAGAACATTTATATTCAGTGTAATCACATATATGGTTTAATTTAAATCTATCATTTTATTACTTGTTTTCTATTTGTCCCATGTATTTTTATTTTATTTATTTAGTTAGTTATTTTTGTGGTTTCTGGGGATTGAACACAGGCCCTTGCACATGCTACACAAGTGCTGTAGCACCGGCCCTATTTATCTTTTCTCAGCCTTTCCTTACATTTAGTATTTTTGTGGCTCCATACTGTCTTCCTTGTTTATCAGCTATAGTTCTTTATTATTTTAGTGGTTGCTTATGATTATATCATACATTATAGTATACCTTTTTAACTTATCAGGGTTCATTTTAGAATAATGTTATGCCACTTCTTACATAGTATAAGAACTTCTCTGAAATTATTTTTTCCATGATTTTTGACACCCAGATTTATGCTATGGTTGTCAAATATTTTTATACATGGCATAAAAACTAAAATATATTATTTTACTTTTATTGAAAGAATTAGCTATTTGTTAAAATAACTAATATGTAGAAATCATCACTTTCATTCCAAATTCTGTTTAATATAGTTTTCCCCCAGTTTTAAGGACTGCCTTTATCCTTTAATTGTTGTGCAGTTCTTGTGGTCATGACTTCTTTTAGCATTTGTGGGTCTCAAAAATTGTTTTACTTTTTCTTTTCTTTTTGAAATTGACTTTTGCTAAGTATAGATATCTAGGTTGAAGAATTGTTTTTCTGTCAGTTCTTTAAAGCTGTTATTCCACTGTCTTCTCTTGAAGTTTTTGTCTAAAAGAAACCTGTCACCTTTATCTTTGTCATCCTTATCCTCTATATAAACACTTTTTTTCTTTGGATATCTTAAATATTTTTTTAAACAGATGGTTTTAGGCACTTTGGTTAACCTGTGTTTGGTGTGGTCTCCTTCATATTTACTGAAAAACTTGCAACCATTATTTCTTCCTCTTTTTTGTATCTTTTCCCCCTGTATTATAATTACCTGTATATAATCTATAAGCTGCTTATAATTGTCCCACAGTTAACTGATATTCTTCCCCCTTTAAAATGTATTTACTAAGTTTCAATTTTGGTAGTTAATTAATGGTTAATTACTCGTTTCTTCTGTAATCCTGATCAAACACTAACCTTGCTTGCTTCATTTTTCATTTCAGATATTGTAGTTTTCTGAGTTCAGTTTAGGTCTGCTATGACTCTACTAAACTCCCTGAACAATTAGAATGGCTGTATCAACTCCCCTGTATGATAGTTGTTATGTCTGTATCAGTTCTGGTTTAGGTAGATTTATTAAAATTTCTTTTCATTATTGGTCATTGTAGTTTCATTGTAGTCCTGCATATTTACATGCCTTGAAATCTTTGATAGAGTGTTAGGCATTGTTTATTTTGGTAGGTTGAGTGTTCACAATTTCTGTATTTCAAGAAATATTCTTGGACTTTGTGTTATAATATAATAAATTACTTGGTAATAACTTGATCTCTTAGGGTCTTGCTTTTAAGATTTGGTAGTTGGGTCCAGAGAACCATTCCATTTGGAAAGAATTATTCCCCACTACTATGGCAAGGTCTTTCTTAATATTCTAGCTAATTTCCAATTCATTATGAATTTTTCTGGTCTAGCTGGTGGAAAGAAGCAGTACCATCAGCCCCGTGAAGAAGGTTGGCACTACTCCTCTAATCTTTTTAGATTCAAAAAGTTTTATCATGGTCTTTGGGTTCCCTGTCTATACACCTCATTTGTTAAAATAAACCTTCAGTACTCTGTCTTAATAACTCTAGCTTCCTTGTTCTCTCCAGATTATCACATCTGTATTTCCAGCTCAGGGATTGTGGTGGACTCTGCCTGGGAAATTCCTCCCAGTTCTCCAGCCTGAAAACTCTCTGAAGACAGTGAGTTGGGGCAATCTTAGAGTTCATTTCATTTTTACCTGTCTTTCAAGAGTCATTGCCTTTTGTTTATGGTGTCTTGAAAACTATTGCTATATATATTTTGTTTGGTCTTTGATTTTTCTGGGTGGAAGGGGTAAATGTGATCACCAATTCACCATCTTTATGGGAATAGAAGACTGACACCAATAATAACAACTGCTAAAAATCCAACTTGACAAGTATGTGATAACTGAAAAGAAGCAACACTCCTTTTACTATTTCATTCGAAGTCTTCTAGGTTCATACATAAATGACAAGGCTCAGTATTTTCCAGATTCAGCTTTTGTTCCCTTGTTTTCTCTTTAAAACCATGGAAGTGGACTGGTGTAAGCCTAGAGGGAAATGAACAAGGCAGATTTCAAGGTATTTCCACCCTATAGCAATTTTCATCCAGGCCTGAAGAGCTAAGGGCATCATCACTTAACACCGAGAAATCAGAAATTCACCTGAAAGGGTGCCATAGACCTTCACTGGCCAGCAGGTGATATTTGAAATGTATTGCATAATTATTTGCTTGAGGATAATGAGCATTTCTTGTTGCAGTAGCAATTAACAAACTTCTTAAAGTCTGTGGAGGTAATATGACATAATGGTAGCATTAAACATTTTCTAGAAATTTCTGTTGCAAAAAAATGAGCTGCTAACACTGGGAGCACGTGCACTCTCTACATGAGAACTCATTCAACATACTACACGTTCTCTGCCCCTGTGACAAAAAATGACTTTTCAGTATGAGTTGTTGATCAGATTCACTTCATAAGTGACTTCTCAGACTCCATCAT